>WBNO01011930.1:213-12249 GCA_013400575.1 Peucedramus taeniatus
AGCAATAACAAAAACATCTCTCCATTATCAACCCTGTGCTCAGCACAAATCCAAAACAAGCTCCGTAATAGACATCATAAAGAAAATTAACTCTACCCCAGCCAAAACGAGCACAGACATATTTTTTGGATAGACATGGCAGAAGCAATATACCTCGGTTGTACTCTTACAAAAACAAAATTAGAATTTGAATTCGGAAATGTCCAGGTGGATCACCTTCTCCTGCTTATCAGGCTGCACCAGGATTCATTAAATATAGGTTGCATTACAATCTCTGCCACCTTTTCATCAGCTGCTGCTTCTGTGGCTTCTTTATCTGCTGGGCTTTTTAACATTTCTGGTGCCAAGCCCAAACTGCTAGGCCCAACAGCATCTATAAAATCTGGTTCCTCTCTGCACACACTCACTGAACATTAGGGTGTTGGATTAGCTGGAAGTTGTGGAGTAATGTAAAATATTTTCAGGTACAGTTAGGACTATTAACATTCACTT
Organism: Peucedramus taeniatus; assembly: GCA_013400575.1. Classification (NCBI taxonomy): domain Eukaryota; kingdom Metazoa; phylum Chordata; class Aves; order Passeriformes; family Fringillidae; genus Peucedramus; species Peucedramus taeniatus. Next base: position 706 of record WBNO01011930.1, read on the forward strand.
TAATATTAGTCACAGACACCACTTGTTAACAAGTGGTAAACTATAAGCGCACTAACCTCACTAGTGAATCACAGACCTTAACTAAATTATTAACCATGAGATATCCTCAGCCTTTCTGAGGATCTATATAGCATTCTGCTGTTGATTTATGATGCAATTTACCTCCATGGCATATACCATTAGCGTAATCCCAGTGAAATGAAATGACAGATAGACTTCCCTCACTCCAGTAGGTTACTGGATATATTCATTTTAGAACTTTTCAATTTCCTACTTAACTAAATATCCAAATTTTATTTTAAATTAAATAACTAAATATTAAAATTAAATAACTAAATAACTCCATTCAGCTGGGTAAAATACTTCTACTTGAACAGATCAAATGTGAATAAACTCATTGCCCTCTGAAATTGTAGCACCTATATGAACACCAAATGCACTGAACAGCTTAAAAAATTTGTATTTTCTGTAAGTAGCAATGAAGGTAATTATTACAGTTGTTATGGACCATTCTTTCTATCATGCCTTTCTCTGGATCTTGCTTTTCATACAGGACTGGCGATAACAACAGTGTAGTGTACAGAATCCATATCATGTATAAATTTCAACTAGAAAAAACAGCAAAATACATAATGACTAAGGATTTCCTCCTTATAGTCTGAACTACTTCCTTATCCAGACTGCCTATAAAAAGCTCAGAAAAGAAAATTTTTTTGCTGCCTACTAAGAAACTGGTAAGCCACTCTTCTCACAGATGTAGGTACAATACTATCTAATAATCCTTTCCAAGACTTAGCATAGCAATGTCCTGAAGTATCACAAGAGATAACTACAGTGTCAGTGATTACAAAGATGCTGGTAAAGACTGTCCAATGCCATAACTGCTCAAGAAAAATTATATTAGTTTTCTTTTCCATGACATCTGTAACATCTCAGTTAGTGCCTAGTTCCAAGTAATTGTCTACTCTTGGGGCTGGTTGAGTGTTTCATGATGAGGGGTTTTTGTTATACTTGGATAAACACACTGAAACTCAGAATTGACTTTTGGCTTGCAAACTAAAAGCTGGCTTCAGAAAGGACAAATGTTTTTTTGGCTTGAATTTTAGTCAACAGTATCCCTTGGTGAGACTCTAGAAGCACTAGGGGAGTTTCAAACTGATAAATAAGCAAAACACACAAGTTGCTTTTGATCAATGAGATTACAGGGAGAAAGCAAGATATCACTTCATTTGTTCTCAATTCCTTATGCATTAACAATTTTTTGTTTACCAACTTGCTATCGAACATTCCTTCTATGACAACACATAGAACAAAACTCAGAACAAAACATAGAAACTTTTTTTCTCATGTTTTGTGTTTTGTGGCAAAACACTGTGCCTATGCCAATGATTGCTTGCTCCCTTGCAATAAAAGGGAATAGAATGCAAACTCTAGCCATTGATTCTAATTGAACAAAAGGGATTATAATCATAGTCTAACATGCAAAGATAAATCTAACTTGGATTAATTTATTTAAATTATTTATAGACAACAATCTCCTGGGTCCTGTTTTCATGACAGTTTGTGATGGCAATAAAATAGTGGTGTCTGTACCTATTACTCAGCTTTGTGTTGTAATTTACTAGGTACGACAAAAATAGTCAGCTTGTCTCTTTTGGTAAGGGCATATCTGCAAACAAGTTCATGGGGAATAAAAATAAGAATTAGCCTTGCAAAACTCATCAGAAGAACAAATGGCTTTGTCCTACCTTCTGTTCTATTAGGGAGTTGTAACTGGGGATTCTGACCCAGAGCTTTCAACTGAGAGGATTATATGGATTTTTAGAAAAAGTTTCTCAGAAAGGAACGTCTGTAATATTCAGCTTTCATTTAATTTCCCTATGTAATACAAAGGTTCTGTTTCCATTTTAATTTTGTTATTTTGGTTTTAACTTTTATCTCCTTAATTTCATTGGGTCCCATGTGACTCAAAGACAGCTACTCTCTGAAGACAGCTACCATGGTAGGTAAGAATATCTTCAGCATTCCAGTTAGAATTGACTCTATCTAATGTAGAATTAGAATTGAATTCTATCTAAACATAGAATTGTTTATTCATGAGAAATGGGAACCAAAGTCCTTTTTAATGAAAGGTTCTCCACAGTTTAAGATCTCAGATGGGACTATTGTAGTCTTTTGTAACTATGCTTATCAGTATATGTGGAATCCTTAAGAAATGTATCTTTTTCACAAAAGGGTCTCCAATTCGACTGTGCTAAAAACTAATCATTATTAGGATAATCCTGACAGAACTAATGAAGACTGACATATTTCTTTCCCTCTGATCCCTGACATGCGTTGTATTCAGGTTACAAATGATCAATATCCTGCTTCTGTTATGCCAAAATGAAACCAAAGCAGCTTGAAAATTTTTTGACAAAATTTTCAAGTTTAATACTAAAGGACTTTCCAGTCCTTTCCCTAGGGAATTTACAAGACTACCTGCATGTAAACCTACTGCTGCATGAGCAGGTTTCTGACTAAGTATATTTCCCAATTGTACATACCCAGTTTTGGAGCAAATTCTGTTGTTCCACTGTGTTTTACTCAGCTTTCATTTATTTGACACTTGTAGTATTAGATCTTCTTGCCTAACCCATTACTACAATTTCTCTCTTTCTTTTTGCTTTAATGACTGATCCTTTGTTTTTCTTTCTGTTGCTGTATTCACTTTGCATAATGTCCAGGTAGACAAATTCATGACACAAATTCAATGTGTTATGATTGAAGAAAAAATGGCAATTCAGGCAATTATCTTTCTGTGCAATTAAGCGATGCCTCTAGATTGTTCCTGGGATCTCAGAGCTGGAAACCTCTGTTTGTTTGAGAAACTGAGAAAAAACGAAATTTTTTGGTATGCCTCTTCTCAGACAGTGAACAAACACATTATTTCATTCGGTCAACAATGCCTACAGATTTAATATTGTTGATTGAATGAAAACGGAATCTTTCTAAACACACCTTCTTGTCACCTGAAGTTGAAAAACATGAGCTCTCATTGTCACAAAACAGAAATAAAACCTCATGAAGCAAAACAACTTTGGTATGGAAAATCAAGATTATAAATCTTCAAGATAAAATTTCAAATCCAAATTTCTCCTACATGAACCAGTTTTGTAAAGATACCAGCAAGTGCCAGAATTCAGGTATATGGTACATACTGGTATATGAAAATTGCTGATCTACATGAAATCCATTCTTGTCACTTGTTGTGAAAACTAAGCTTTTAATTTCAGAAAACTGTAGAGAAATATGATGCAATATTAGCTTCCAGGTGATAGCAGTGAATGAAAAGAATCATACCTGCATGTGAAGGGATGCAGAAGGTTTTCCAGGAGAGAAAGGCAATTAATTGGTAACTAAGATAACATATAAAGTCTCTTTCATAAAATTACTGTATAGCATCATAGCCATAAAACCACAGAATGGTATGGGTTGGAAGGGACCTTACAATCATCCATTTTCAACTCCCTGTAGAAAGGTGTGGAGGCTGGTGGGCCAACAGGGAAGGAATTCACAATACTCCCCTGGAGGGATAACCTGGATAACTGCAGGATTGTATCCCTCCAGGGATAACCACCTCGCTAGGGTGAAGAAAAAGGCTTCTCCCAGCATGCCTTCCTGTGACATGCAGATTCAATGTATCCCATTGGCCCTTACCCCTCGCTCCACCCCTGTGCCCTCCTCCCATTGGCCCTGTTGTTCTGCCCCACCCCTCAAAATCCATATATAAACCCCTGCTTTCCCTGCCTGAGTGGCTCTTTCTTCCTGGACCCCTCGGAGGAAGAAGCTCAATAAAGCTCTCCTTAGAACCCCACACGAAGACCCAGTCTCTCCTTCTGCATCATGCAGATCACAGAAGGGCTGAAATCACCTGGTGCGGGCACAGATATGGCTGTGCCCCCAAGGTGTCTTTTTCAAGAGGCTTCTTTGGGAAGGTTGTGGCACTCTGAACACTGCCTGCCACAACAGAAAGGGACTAGACCAGGTTTGACTACAATTGACCCTCGGTATATAAAAAAGCAAATAAATAAATAGCTCAGAAGACATTAGTAGTCTTCCTAGATGTCCTAGTACATAAAAGTTTTGAACTGCAATGTGGGCACAAAACCACATTGTCCAAAGACTCAGTCTCAGATCTCTTTGGTTTTTTGTTTGTTTAATAAAACTTTTTTTCCCCCCTCTTTCATTCAGAACCACTTTCTTAATTTCCATCCCATGCATTGCCTGGGCTTTTGGATAGTGAAAATCAGTGCTTGATTCCACAGCTACTGAATCAAATGAAAAAGTCTACCATCCGCATGGCTAATAGACAGCAGTCTTTACTGCTAGAGGGCTAGCAACAGTTTTCATTCTACATGCTATTTTATTTCTAGCTATTACTAAGAATCTAATTTTCTATTTTAGTTCCATGGCTTCCAGACTCTTACATTAGTTTTGATTTTGGGTCTGCCTAAATGTTTTTCATGTGGTTAATCTTTACAAATTCCATTAGACTTGACAGCTTCCATAAGTTCCATAAGTTGCATTGTCTCCAAAAGAACAAATACTCTATTGTTTTTTCTGATACATTGATTTTTCCATAGTTTTTTAAGATACCCTTTGGCTAGTTTGTTTTTATGCTTAACGTTATGTATTCTCTCTCTGTATTTTTCAGAAACTCCCATGTGGAGCTGAGTGACTCTAATTAGTAGTTTTGATGTCATATTGTGGCATCTTTTGTATTTTTTCTTCTTTTCTTATTGTATTTATTCTTTCTTTCGTATTTTTTATTTCCTCCAGACTATTGTACTTGACCATATTTTGGAGAGTAAGAGAGAGTTACTGTGATCTTACTCTGTTATCATTCAATGCCATGTTCCCATTCAATTAATTCAGATATATAGCTACCATAAAAATAGTGAATTGTTTCTGACTGTCACGTGCTCCAGCAGTTTTACTTTCATATATAGCTGTAAGTTTGAAACTACACAATTTATTTTTGCTATTGAATACACACCCAAAATATACCCATGTATTTTGGAGGGTTTTAGCTCTACCTATGAACCAAAGAGATTAAAGGACAGCAATACCAAATTCTGTCTTAGATGCTTACTTTTATCCCCTTGGTGATGGATGCTGCAAGGGAGAGCAGGAAGGTTGTTCTGAGTAGTTTCTATGGAGAAGTGCAAAGGAGAAACAAAACTGCTCAGTAACCTAACTAAGCCATGGCTAAGACCAGTCCCTTTCACCGTGAGGGGAAGAGACAGAAAGTTAGAAGGACATAGAGGAAAATATAAATGCATAAGAGAACTAAAGGATCATGATGATGATAAGTTTTATAACCACCCCTAGAGATCCCGAGAACCTGACCCCTCCAGCAAACATTTCACTTCCCTCCAGACTGTGGCTCATGAAAATATACCTGTACTCTGTTGGCACATTTATTTTCTATTCTTGATTGCATAATCCTGAGGCTGGGAAAACTAGAAAAATAGATGCCAATGAGTTTGCCAGTTTGAGTTCCTTTCACATGAGTGTCATTAACTATTTCCAAAAAATGTAATGCTATACTAGTAGTACCTATGATATTTTTGCTGGTGGATGTTTGGTGAGATTGTTATACTTGCCTGCAGTTAGACTAGATAAAGTGAGACCATCAGAGAAACAGGTGAATAATTATTTGGTACTGAATTTTGTGCTCTCTGTGGAACTATTACACTCTTTTTACTGAAAAAATTTAGTCCACGGTCTCATCTTTCAGGAATTCATTCTGTTTATTTGTTGCCTATTAAACAGAGAGAGCTTTACTGAAGATATAGTACCTACCATTTCTGTGAGCAATTCACTTTCTGTTGAAATTGAAGGCCATTTGGAAGAATCAGGACTTCAAGATGTCACAGGTCAATAGAAGGCCCATATGGATAGCCATCACTTTAGCTTATGACTACAGAATCTGCTGAGGAGAGTCACCATAACGTTTCTTAATGCTGAATCTGAAAACTATGGAAGTCATACAGAGGCAGAGAACACTCTCAAATACAAATTATAGAAGTTTATATACAGTTAATTCCAGCTAATACCTAGAATCACTCAGAGACACTACAAAGCCCTAGTTATGTCTCTTAATTTGACTGCAGCAGCAAAATGGGGGAAATCAAAGAGCTCTCTGTGTGCTACATTTCTTCTCCTCACTGCCTTGTTTCCACTGGTCTTTTGAATATATTAAAATCTTCCATATTTCTGTGTATCTTTGCTTTTGTATAGTGTTTATTCTAGAAGAAGAAATGGTATATTGTCCTGGAATACAATGTACCAATACTGACTTACATCACTTAGTCATTTTGGAACACATTTCCTATGAAATAATACAAGATAAGTACATTACATAGTTATTTCTTATGCTTACAAAGGATTTAAAGTCATGAGAGTTTTCTTGTCTGGGATCAGGACCAAACTCTACGTCAACAAGTTTCCATAAGGGTTGCTGGATGCCTTCTTGTACATCCTAAATACTTGTGCTTTTTAAAATCCAAGGAAACAAAATATTTTAAAACAATTTTCCTTCGAATGTGCTGTTGAAGTAAAGCATGAGAAAACACTGAAAAGAAACTGAACTGTGGTTGTTCAACTCCTGTTGAACAAAATCGTTCATCAAGTCCAACAGTAGTAGAAAATAAATGAAACGTGACCTAAATCAGCAGCAGAAAAAAGCATAGACATTGAGGCTGTAAGAAATGCTTCTGTCAGATTTTTGGCATAGTTTTGCCCTTTTATTATATGTCTAAAATACTGTAGGTATGTTCTCAAAATAATAATAATAATAAAACTGTAGTAGACATTAAAGCCGTTCTTCTTGAAGAAGCAATAGAAGTTTAATAGAAAACATCTGTTAAGATGCTTAGACTCAAGAGGCCATTGTTTCAGCTGGTTATTTTGATCTTTTTCTGTGATATTTTTAACAACAAATTCTTTGCAAAAATACTCCATTTAAATAATTTCTAAATTAGAATGTCTGTATTTTCCCATTTTTAAGGGGGGGGGAAATTCAATCATGCTGTCCTTTCATTTACCTTTAACTGCTTATATGCTCTCTTATTCATTGGAATAAGCTCTTCCTGGAACCATTTGATACGTTGTATTCCATGAAGTTTTACAATAAAGTTTACTTGTAAGTACAGCATAGAAAGCTGAAGCCTGTCACTAATATATTGTAATAGGGTTTTTCCTCTGATTTTTAACCGTTAGCTCTATCTTCTGCTCAGTAATATGTTTATGGGAGGGAAATTCAGGCAGTAGTCAGTAATGAGATAAGCTAAAAGCAAAAGCAGTAACACGGAAACTTTTTTTTTTTCACTCTGTTTGTGAGAAGACACTCTTTTAGTTTGTACATTCTTTCTTTTAGTGGCCACCTCTGTGCATAGCAGTGCAGTCTAGCATACAGTTCTCTGAAACAAACCTTAACTAGTTCTTAACTAGCAGCACAGTTTAGTAGCTAGAACACAGCATGGTAAAATGTCAGAACATTTTCTTGCCTCACACAGGTTTTGCAGTGAGGCTGTTACACACAAGAGAATTTAGTGCTGCCTTGACTGCTAGCAAAGCCAGGGCCTGCTAATGCAAAGCAGACGCTGAGAGGCTGCAGCAGTACAGCTGTAGGGAGGCAGCAAATTGAACAGTGGATAAGAAGTACACTTTCCAAGCAATGAACAGAAGAAACGCACCAAGACAGTTTGACTCTTATTTATGGGCCTAAATGAGAAAAGGAGTTGAATTCTTGACCAGCTTAAAGCACATAAACTAAAGAGTAAAAACTGTAACTTTATCAGAGCTCATATGCTTTGTCTGGTGCTACCCTAAAAGCAATTAATGTTTTGCCTAACACAGTATCAGGCTTTTCACTGCATTTCTTATACAAAAGCATGTTCTCTATTTATATTTAGGCTTGAAAATACAAAAGAAAGTTTGTTTCTTTTTATAAAACATTATCTGCATTCTTGAATCTGAAACAAAACTACCATTTTAAGACACAACTGTTAAGAGCAGACTCTAATTTGATTGAAAAAATAATTTTCAAAGCAAAACCTAATTTTTTTACAGATCATTAGCAAGATGTTGTGGTCAGGACAACATGCAACATATCATGGTATTTCAAATCCAAGTTAACTTACCATAATTCTGTGTAGTGTCATGGGAATTACACATGCCAGCTACCATAACAGGGTTCAACATCAGGCTTTCACTGAATCAATAAGCTGAAAGTTGTTTTTATTAATAAGCTTGTTTATTAATAAGCTTGCTCGAGTTGGCGAAGCTCGAGCTGGGTGCTTCTAATAACAGACTTCAAACAAAGAAATTTCTGGGCAATTAAGCTCTTAGCATCTAAGCTTCATGTTCCATCCTCAAGGGATAGGCTGGACCCGTGGTACTATTACGATCCATGATCCCCTTGGTTATCTACTGGTTTGATTTGTTGTTGCTGTTGTGTTTTTGTTGTGGTGTTATTTTTTTGCTTTTTTTTTTTTACTCAGAGGTTGTTAAGTGGTCATATATGATACCACATCCTGTTAAGTCGGCTTTGGCTGATCCTGTGGTTAGCTGTTTGGCATGTTGAAATATATCTGCTGTGGAATCATATGCCATCATCTACACGCTCTGTCTGCTCTAGCTATTACTACTGTTTAAGCTGCTAGCTCCAAGTTTCAACTAACTTTGTCTACAACAGCAGGTAGACTGCAAATTCTTTTTAAGTTTACTTGAGTAAATATGTAGCTGCAGAGCTCCCTCTAGCAGAGTTCAGTTATTCTCAGTCATTTTATCCAGCTTGTCCTCTGAAGTGGTTCTATGACTGCTTTTCTCCCTGTTTTCTTAAAACACATTGCTTCATGTATATACTTTTGCAGAAGTTAAGGCTAGATATTCTGGAGATCAAAGATATTTTAAAAGAAATTTATACAGTGCAGGAACATTATTTTCATTCCAGATAAAAGAGTTAAGAAAAAACACTCTTATCTTGAAAAGATACCTGAAAAGAACTTTGAAATACGCAGTCACTTGTACCCTTTTGTGAGCATGTCAAATGTGCTTAAAAGAGACAACTATGTTACCATCAAAAAAGACAGATCACTCTTTTTCACTGTATATAAAACTGGAAATGCTTCTTAAGAATTTTGTAATTGATAAATTGAGAAGGTGTTTCAATTAAAGATAACTGAGTTCAGTATTTCTATGAAAGTTGTTTTTATACAAAATATATTTAACTGAACTTTCTCTTTTTACTAAATTGAAAATGCATTTATTTCACTGCGAAACTTGATTGCAACACTCAACTGGGGCATTTGCTTTCTTAAAGGGGGTTTTTACTTCTTTTCATTATACATATGCCCTTCATGATTTGTATTGAATAAAATCTGTTTTATATGATGCAGCATTTTTTCCTACAATCACCACTTGCTTGCTGCTTTACTTATTGTTTTTTATTAAATAAATTAAATATCTTTTCTTGAAGACGGAGGAAAAAATCAAGCAAAAATTAACAGGATAATAAAAGATAACAAGATGACTTTCAACCAATGTCACCCTGAAGCTTTGAGGAACAGAAAATGAGCAATCTCTTTAATATATAACTGTCTCCACTGAACTATTAAAACACACAATTTATATCTGAATACTCAGTAAAACAAAAGGAGATTTTTTTTTCAAGGTCAAGCCCCAAGACATCTAGAACTTTATTATCTGCTGCTGATCTATGATGGGCATATGTATTTGTCTAGAAACAATGACAGCAATTATTATTGTTAAATTAGACGAACTACTGATGGATATTAGGAATATAAACAATGCAACTTACTGATTGATGTTAGGAATTTTAAATTAATCATTTGAAAGTTGGAAGTTAGAATAATTTCTGTAAAGAGACTCTTTACTTTAGAAAAGAACATGTAGAAGTCTGACATAATGTCCAAAATGCCTTAAAATAGTATGCCTTCTGCAAAGCTCTGTAGTTTACTAAAGCAGGAACAAAACTTCAGCAGGCCTCAAGCTGAAAGCTGGTATGCTGGAGAGTCACCACAGAAAACTTGCAGTACTCATAACTATTAAAGGGAAAAGGATGTGTCTCAGTTTTTTCCTTTTTTTCCTTACTTTCCCCCCCGCCCTTTCTTTATATTTTTATTTGTCTTCTCGTTCATTTATCACTTTTGCTTGTATTTGTGAATCACACTTCTTATCAGAATAGCCATTTGATTTTGTATAGTGGAAAGTATTTTAAAAAAGAAGAAGAGTAAGCTGGGAAAAATTATTATGTGTTAAGATGGGCAAGATGACACTCCACTGCCAGCCACATCTGAACAGCACATTTGTGCTTTGCTTATTCAACAAGTGCAGCTGACCCTCCGTGGACTAAGGACTCCAATCAAACTTTCTTCCTTGTTTGCTTTTGCTGTACCTTCATCGCTTGCTCTCTAGAAGTCATATTAAAAGAGAATATAATTATATGGTCCTCCTAGCTTGTGAAATTACATATGTTCCTTAAGGCACTCTAACCTTCAAGACCTCAAGTCAGAAAGGAATCAAAACTGATCTACCTTCTTATAAATATCAAGTGGAAAATAGGCAATAACAATGATGCTTTTATATAGATTGTGAAATACAAGCAATAGCTATCACGGGGTAAATGCAGACAGTATAAACAACAATATTTATCTTCCTTGTCAGAACCATACTAAATCCGAATGCTCAGTTTTCCTCTGAGCAACCAATGGTTTGAAGCTGAATTTAGGATTTTGATTTCAATGGGAAAGAGTTCTACCTGTGTAAGTTTTTGGCTTCACAGTCCCCAGCCTGAATTAGTAAGAGGCTTTTTGTGCTAGAATACCTGGTTACAAAGCAGGTAGCTATTTAACCAGGCAAGGGACCCCACTCTTTGAATTTGGCACCTTGCAGACTGTATTTTAAAACCTCCATCTCTGCCCACATCCAGGTTTCTTCACTGCTTTGCAAAAAATTATTTCTTTGGCTCCTTTTTGCATTTGAAATAGTTTTCCAGAAGAGATGTCTTTATTTCCAAAGATCAAAGGAAGACTTTCTTCTAATATGTGCAGACTGATGAATGAGGGGATAAGTAAAGTACAAAGAAATCCTACTACATTTAGAATGAAACAGGAGGTCTGCTTTGGCACCAACGTGCAAATACCAAACACAGGTTTCCTGAAGCAAAAAACAACCCACCAACATTCTCTGATCTGTATTCTGCAAGCATTTACCTTTTCTGGGTAACTGCTATGTGTTAAAATATATTCTTTTTTTTTCTTTTGGCAGCACAGGCCAGATAGGCTTTGTTTAAAATATGCTCTTTTCCCTTTAAACCCACCTTCTGAGTGTATTTATGAAAAAATTGTGCAAAAGATTTGTACAAAAAATTAAGCCAGTTTCATTTTCTCTGAAAAACTGTCACACTGACATTGATCTAATAATATGCTTCTAGAGCCTGCTCCTCTCCTTTCCTTCACATCAAAATTAAGGTAA
>WBNO01011931.1:316-18359 GCA_013400575.1 Peucedramus taeniatus
GACTAATATTAAGGTCATTTAGCTAAGATTTTTTTTCCTTTTGCTGTTCTTAAACTAGGGGCTATATGACAAGCTTTAAATGACAGACCACTAAGGAAAATTCTATAATAATGAAAAAAAAATTTAGCTTTTTATGAAAATGATGAAAAATAGCACCAAATCATGAAAGCAAAGAAAAACCATAGCCTCATAATCAAAGATTTCATCAGTAAAACCAATTTAAAGCGATTTCTAAATTAAACAAAATAACCAACTCCCTAAGAGACTGAATTATTGAATGAATCAACAATTTAAGAGTATGAAAGAAGTTCTGATTGCCATGCACTGATGGTGAGATGAAAGTATCAAGTCAACATCAGTTTTCAGAGAAAGCTGATGTTGAGCGAGCCACAAACTGCTGTGGGCTACCAGTCACTGTTTCTGCAGGGGTTTATTGACAGAGGTGTGGAAATTCTGGTCAAATCAAGGCACAGTTTTTGAACACCATGAAAGAAGCCATACAGAAAAAAGAGAATCTCAAATATTTTACAGAGTTCAGTTAAGATTTACATTAATAAGGTAACTGTTATTCTTTGACTAAACTATTTGGACAGTTAGTATGCAATCAGAAACCCAACTCTCAGGCTAAGGAAACTTGGCAAGCAATGTACCCCTGCACGATGTGCATTCTTTCATGATATCTGGCACCATTAGAAAACTTCTAAGTATCTATTCTGAGTCTTCCTTTCTCTGCTCTGATTTTTCACTGGAGCAATATTAAGTCATAAGAAGTTTGATTGACACATGCTTTGTGGCTACTCAAGCAGGAAAAACATCTGTGTACCAGGGCTGAGGTAAAGACTTTTAACCATAATTAATTTTACTTCTAGATCTTGGCCTTTTTTCTTTTCTAACTTGCTTCACTCATACAGTTCTTTTTCTTTAATTTTTCCTTCTTTTCCACTGGTTTACAGAAGACTCAATGCAAAGAAATAACATCAAACAGGTCAGATTTGAATAGTTTTGGCCTTGTGTTGATGCTATTAGCATAATGTCTCAAACCACTTAATCCTATACTGTTTGATGTGAACATCTTTCTCATCCAGAAACTTTTGCAACAAGTCTCCTACATTTACATTACTGATTTGGTTTTTCCCAATTTTGATTTTAAAATCCCCATGTTATATAGCTTCTTTTTACCTTTATTGTCAGCTAAACTATATTTTACATTATTTATCAATAGAAAAAAGTTTAAAACTCATACTGTATGCTATAAAATTGCATTGTTTCCTATTAAAATTTATGTTGACTGGATGCCAAATTGTACTCTGTTTATACAGTCTCCACTGGAGTTCTGTGGTCTGTGGTAAGCTACATAATATTTGGGGACAGCAGGGTTTTGAACAGCTTTTGGCAAACACTCTGAAACATAGATAAGAAGCATCAAGGAAGAAAACAGTGCTAGAACACCACATGAAGGTTGCATTAGTAGAGTGGTGATAAATTGACAGTTTACTGCTTGGTCTTTTATTCATGTGCTATCACTGGGGAGCATCAGGCTGCTGAAGTAAACATCATGGATGGAAGAAACACACAGAGCACACTGCTCTGCTACAAGCAGGGGATGATTTGGGAATTTATCAGCATATTCTTAGTACTTTTCTTTCACTAGTGCCAGGCAACAATTTCTGCTCAAATATGCTTGCAGGCTCTTATTATCTTCCTTATATTTCTTCTGAGTTGCAATGCTAAAACCAGGGAAATCCAGAACAGTACTACGTCTTTACTAGTATGAAAGTTTAGTATTAAGAGTAGTTGTCATATGATATGCTGCATCTCACCAGGGATATTGATTGGTATGGAAAATCTTGTGCCAAAATTTTAATTCAAACTATTCGTTCATAGAAATATTAAAAGGCAGAAACTCTTTCAGAAAAATGCATGACGGTGATTGTGAGTTAATGTCCATATTTTACGCCATTCTCCCTATAAAAAGAGGTATCTATTTACTTCAGTAACCAAAGACACTTTTTTTTTTTTTTTAATTTGTAGCAGAAAGCTCTTTACAATAAGTCTATAAAGATTTTGAGTAGCAAAAAGGAGCTGAAGTTTTTGTATGGGGTTTTTTCAGTTTCCTCCTAGGTAAAATACACATGTGGATCCTATTATCAATGATAAAAATAAGAAATAATGAAAATAAATAAAAAAAAAAAGATAACACTTCCCTCTCCCCAGTAAAACTTCCACTGGGTTGTATTTTTTTTTATTTTGTTGTACTCTTACTATTTCTATTTAGTCACACAGGTTGGAGGGAAATGAGGCTCCTGACAACCTGTTTTCTTGCCTCTTGATACTGAAGTGATGAAGAGCTGTTGGATTCCCACTGGTTACCTCTGTGGATTAATGAAGGGTGAGACAGAAATTGTTGAGCTGCCATGCAGAATGACCTTACCTGATAAGACTGTTCTGCCTTCGCTGCAGTAGGTGAGAAGGGCAGGCTGTATGCATCAGGCTGGTTTTTCTGTACCTTAATGAGAAAAATTGACCTGTTTATCCACCAGCTGTCTTCTTTGTTTTTGATTCAAGTAATTTTTGGAAAACCTTTTCTGAACTTAAATGTTGTATTAAAGCTGATTCCTCCAAAGAATGGCTTATTGTCAGCAAAATCTGGTGGATTGCTCCAAACTATGGGAAAACACCTGCCAAGAAATGCATTTATAAGAAAATTATATTCACAGACTACTTCAAGAGGCATAGTATTACTGACTTAATTTACTGACTTAAATTTATATGATATGAGTGAACAAGAGCTCTTTTCCCCCACCTACTAAACTGCTTTTATTGTCTTTTATAAGCATTTTGTATAGCTTAGCTTAGCTTTTTTTTTTTTCTTTTCTATTGCATATTTAGGACATTAGTGAAAAAACAGAAGATGAACACCTCCAAATTACAGCTGGGGGAGTGGGGGGGAGGGTTTCATGTAGGAAATAAACATTTCAGTAACATGACTATGATTGGCTTCTATTTCATGCTAAAAGATATATATTTTCTAGTACATGTCATAGAAAGAAAACCTGTGTCTATCAGATTGTACAAGAAAAGAATTCACTAAGGTTACTGTATCAAATACTGAAGAATTAGGAAATGCGAAAGTAAAGGTGGAATGAACAATTCACTTAGAATCAAGGTAAACTGAAGGATTACCCATTTCACTGCCCTTTTTTGGGTTTTCACCAAATCTTGAATCTGGTACCTCTGTGCAGTACAAATTTCTCCCCAGACACTCATCTCAGCATCTGATTCCTCATTCAGCCATTAGACTCCTGCTGCTCCTTGATTTTCCTTACTTGCTTCCAAATCACAGAAGCATAGCAGCCCTTCTCTCCCCCTGTTCTGTATCATGCTCAGACTTTCACTGTCCCCATCACCCAGGCTGTCAATAAACAGATCAAAAACTACTAATGCCAGTATTCATCCCTGGGAGATGTCACTGTTAACCATCCACCACTGGGACTTTGCACTGCTCATCACAACCTTTTGCCCCTGATGATCGAGCTGGCTTTCAACTCACCTTTTGGCTAGCTTGTCCAGTTCATATGTCTGCTGAAGTGCTATGGGAAACCATACAGAAGGCTTTACTGAACTGCAGGTAAACAACACACAGCTCTCCTTTGGTCCTCAGTGCATTTTAACAGCAAAAAAGTAGTAAGTTTGTCAGGCACTACTTCCTCTACATAAAACCATGTTGCCTGATCCCAGTCACCTCCTTGCCTTTCCTAAGGCTAGCAGCCACTTACAGTATTAGTTGCTCCATCATCTTTTCATCTTAAGGTGAGGCTGAGCAGCCTATTTTCCAGGATGCCCTCTTTTGCCCTTCTTTGAAATGACTGAGAGCTTTTCCTTTTTCTCTTTTTCAGGAATCTCCCCCAGTCACTGTGATCTTTCAGATAATAGATAGTGGCTTCACAGTGACATTGGCCACATCCCCCAGCATCCTTGGATGCACCCACTGGACTTGAGTATGCCCAGAAGCCTAAAGTGTTTCCTCACTCCATCTTCCATTGCTCTGCATAATGCCTGTTCCTATACACTACCACTATACCTGTGAGCAAACCTTCACCTCACCAATGAAAACTAAGATAAAGCAGGCATTAAGAATCTCTGTCTCAGTTTTTAAAGCCTTTTCTTGGCTGCCATTTTTTAAAAGAATACTTTCTTTTTGCCCTTCACACCTCTTATTGTTTTTAGCAACACCTGAGCTTTAGCTTCCTTACCTTCTGTATTTTTGTCGAGTGCATTTAACATTAAAAGGTAACTTCCAGCAGTATATCAGACTTTTTCCAGTGCCCTACACTCTCAGACAAAAGTCACTATTAAAGCCTTAATTTGAAGATGGCTGATTCAGCCCTCAACATCCACAGACAAACTATCTTTTACAGTACATACTAGATTCTAATTTGCTGTAGACCATTTCCACAGCCACCTTAACCTCTCTCCTACTCCAAACACAAAGCTTTCAGCTTATACAAGTCATCTGAGATTTAAATTTCTTTTTTATATAATGTTTAAGCAATTATATTTTAGTTCATAGGTTGCTTATTAATTCTGTGCTGAGGCTATTGCTTTTAGTAGTATCTTATAATTCACTGATCTTCATGTAGCAGCACATAATTCCCATCTCCTATGATGTTTCAGACATCCTAGTGCTTGGCAGAAATCAGTCTTGACAGCTCCCTCAGACTCTGGGACCATGTGTAGCATCAGCATTCACAAGGCAGTTAAGTTCAGTTAGCAGGTAGTGATATATGTCAGTATTGCCATTCGTGCTCCACATGATCAGTAAGGACAGCCCAAGTCTCTCAGACTAATTCATTTACCACTTTGTCATATCTACAGTATACTTTTGCCACATACGTACCTGTTGCTTAAAACTGTCTTGAATCAGCAAGCACTCCCTTCCTCAAGCATTTCTGAAGTGGGGTCCACAAGACAACATTGAGTTTCCAATAAAAATCTGAAAACAGCACTGCCAAATACATTTGTTTAGTCTCTCTTTAGCCAAGAGCAAGGTGGGTAGTCAAAGACAGCTTTTCATGGAAATACTACAAAATGTTTACATATCATAATAAAGTTTGAACAGATAAGGACTGATGGGATCTATATCTGTATCTAATACATATGGCTTTATACATAATAATACCATATAGATTAGATTATATTGCAATTATATATACATGTTATATATATTTTATATAACACATATCTATATAATATATAATATGTAGTTTTGGTGCAGGTGTCCAGATGTTGGTGGCAGGGTAGCATCTGTGAGGAAGAGTCCAGGAGCTGCCCTAAGCAGGACACAGCAGATTCCAGCTGGCTCCAACAGACCTAAGATGGTGGCGCCTCTGTAAAAATATACCTAAGAAATAGCAGAACACCACACAGTAGAAAAATGTGAGGAAAAATGTGTGAGACAGCCCTGTAAATACCAAACAGAAAGAAAAAAAAAAGGATTAAGTGCTCCAGGGACTGGAGAAGAGAAAGGACTGCACCAGAGCAGATACTCATGCTGCAGTCCATGGACGATTCCATGCTGGCACAGGTGAATTTACCCTGAAGAAGCTGCAGTCCATGGGAAAGGCTGTAGATATTAGAATCATGCCTGAGGTTCACCAGCCAGCACTGTCTGCATAGTCCTAACTGGACCTTATCAAACCCTGAGGCTGTTGCTTTCTCAGGAACAATGCCTTGGCATTTGAGTGGTGAGAGCAGTATGCATGGCCATGCTGGTGAGTCTCAGTAAACACAATGGGCCTCTGTAGATGATACATACATGCCACATACAACTTGATCTATGTAGTTTATAGACATGAAGCACTTTTACCCAAACTCTTTCTTTGTCACCTTCTTTTTCTCTTCTTTCCACAAAAGACCACAACCTTTCTTTACAAACTCAGTCATGATCTGACTCATTCAGAGGCATATGTGAATGGGTCTGGTCCTTTAGACAACAGGCCTTTGTCATCCTGAAAATCAGTGACATTGCCTCCAGTCATTTGGGGCAACCTTGGAGAACCTCTGAAGAATTTAACATGATTTTAGAGAAAGGTGAATCCTGTGTCAAGGGAAGGGCAGAAAGCTGCAGTAGCTTGGACATACGTCCCAGTGCTGGCCTCAGCTTCTTGGTTAGGAAGATGCTTCTGACTATGCCAAGACATTGAATTATGACTGAAAATCTCTTCTAGGACAGGAACTCCTNTCAAGGGAAGGGCAGAAAGCTGCAGTAGCTTGGACATACGTCCCAGTGCTGGCCTCAGCTTCTTGGTTAGGAAGATGCTTCTGACTATGCCAAGACATTGAATTATGACTGCAAATCTCTTCTAGGACAGGAACTCCTCCTGCATTGTTAATTCTAAGGGCAACATGTAGGGATACATTACTTTCTTGGCAGCACTACAGAAGCAATCTGGACATGTTCGGTGAGAGATAGAAAGATAAGACTGGAAAATGGAGTAGTTACTGCCTTACATTTTCAATAGCATCTGGCTTGAACAAAAAGCTCACAATACTCAAGTTCATTGAGCTATGGGCTTACCAAATGAACAGTTGCTGGCACTTAAGAAAGAGCTCAGCTTCACCAATCATATGACAGCATCTTTTTCCTGTGTAAACGTGTTAGCAGAAGTGTGGAGTTAATCTTAATCATATTGTGAGGTTTTGAGGCAATTGTCCTCCTCTATCCCTGTGGTTGCTGTGCATATTCATCTTTTTCTGTCAATTTTTCTGTCATATTGTGTGGTGGAGTAGCCAGCATTGTCCAGTTGATGTCGTGGGAAATGTAAGAGATTGTGTTCTAAAGAAGACTTATAAACAAACCTAAGATTTCAAGTTAGAAATGGTTGGCAATACTTGGAGGCAGGCAGAGTGGTAGATGGTTACTTGGGGGAGTCCTGTTCATTGACTCCTTTCCAGATGTGAGAGATTGCAGCCTGTCTTCTTACTCCCCTCATCTGTCCTCTTCTTTCCACCCACTCTGGGGTAAGTAGAGCTTAAGAAGTGGTCATGTGGCTGTGATCTTCGCTACATTATTTTTAAGAGCTTCATCCACAACCTTTCCCTACTTATTCCCATTTTACATAGATGAAATCCCTGATTTCTTCAGTTCTTCCAAAGAACTACACATAATTTTTCTGTTTGTACTATAGCTTGTAAACAAATAGAAGCTTTTATCTTATTTGGTACATGCCATAATAAATTGTTCATTTTTTCCTCATCTTATGGATGTGAAACCTAGAAAGATGTGGCTGATTTTTGCAGAAATTGATGTAGAGATAGCAACATCCACATTTCTTGCTATCAGTCAGTCATGATGTAGAGGTCCTAATTGAAATCAACAGGAATTCTACACAAAAGAACATGTTTTACCACATCCCTTTATTATCAAAGTAAGGATATTTTTTTTTTTTCTTTTCTGTTTTCTCATTAATATAAATTCCAGTTTAATATGACTTTTTTTTCTAGACTGGTATTAGTGTTATGGAATTCCATATGGAAAGTTTTTTGCTATCTAAAATAATTTATGTAAGTTTAATCTTTGATCACATATTTGTAGGATATTGAAATGTGGTCAGGTAGAAGACAGTAATTTATTTACTTACCGTAGCTTAGAAGAGAGCATGTCAGACTATCAACTACTACAATAAAAAGTACTAGATTCCATAGCTAATTTAATACTGTCCTGTGGCTTCATTAAGAAGAAGGTATGCATACAAAAATATTGTGATTTTCCTGCTGACTTTATATGCCAAATTTTTAGTGCTGCTAATGATGTAAAAAAAAGCAAAACAAATTCCTTCTGGATTCTAGTTTGTTTGCTGATATGAGAGGTCTTATTAAAAGAATGACTACTGTGTACAGGTATTCCACAACATTTTGAAAATTAACATTAAAATAAGGAGTGTAGTTGGGAACATACAAAATTTTCTAGCCTTATCCTACTACCAGAATTATTTTGCCAAGAAATAGAAGTGAAACATTCAATTATTAAATTAAAAAATAACATTGCTGACTTTCCATAGCAGATTTGCATTTAATAATAAAAAAATTGTGTCAAGCAAACAAATGCAATTTTTTTTTTAAATATTTGAGTGGCAACATTGTGTGGCAATATTTTGCAAGCCATTCCATTTTATTGTTTGCAGTTATACACTTTATGCCAATTACATGTCATCTAAAAGCTTCAGAAAATGTTTTTTATATCTTAAAATTAAGAGGAATATAGTAACAGCTTAATGTTTTTGATAGAGATTTATCAGCATAAGAGGGAATTCTAATTTTGCCAGATTGCTTTGTTCAAGAAAATGTATAATGATTAGAAAGTGATTATAATACAGTAGTCATATTAGATCATATTAACACACTAAGTTCATTTTCAGAAAATCAGAAAGGAAAAGAGAGTTACTATTTAGCTTTTAGATAAATACCACACATACATAATCATACATTACCATACATAAATAACATTCATGCAAAAAAGAATTATTCAGAAAATTGCAAAATTTCAAACAAGTTGAGTGGAGTGGGGTGATTCATGCAAATAATTATCCCCAAAAAGCACTATAACTTCAACAGACCCCTGTCCTTCCTAAGTTGCTGTCCTTCCTTAAACAATTCCCTGTAGCAGCGCACTATAGGTGTCTGAACTACACTGGAAAAGCAGGATTGATGAATCTCAAATTAAAAATACAGATCTGCTGTTATAAATGTACTAAATGCACCTTTTCTGGGAGGGAGGGAATGAAGTTGAGAGGATCAATGAAGATTTAATTTGTCTTTACTATCAGCCTATGGTGAATATGCTGCCACTCCCCATCATGGGGTCATTCAGCCCTGACTCACCAAAACAGAATGGGTTTGCTTCATCCTCTGAAAGAAACTTTAATCCAGAGGACAATATTCTATGCAGACCAGTTACACCCTCATTGTTTGGAAAACAGACTTCAGACCAAGAAGTAGCAATCGTTCTTTCCCTTATTCTATTGCCTCAGGAGGCTGACAGCTCTTGGGCTGACAGATTTTCCATCCTGATGCTGTGCCTGTTCCATGGAATGTCGCAGCCTTCATACCCATAACTTATGTAGTGTTAACCAGATTGATTGAAAGATAAACAGAGACAGATGTGGTTTATCTGTTTACTCTACTTCTGATCATGACCCCACGATTTTTATTTTGATTTCTTAACAGGCAGAGGTTTATTTCAAAAATTTCAGCTTTTCAAATGGAACTACGGTGGTAGTTTGGAGCTATGTAGACTAAGCCCCAAGGGAACACCTCAGAAAAAAACTTGGTACACTACAACACTTATGATTAGTATTTTATTTAAAAATGGGACCTTACATTTTCCTGTCCTTCTCATAATATTTCTTATAAGCACCTCACAATGGAAAGGATTGATTGGTCATACAACTGAATTAATTGCAGATCATTACTCTGCCATAAAAAAAAAAAATTGCAAAGTTCTTTCTGCGTTTGTCAAAAAAAAAAAAAGAAAAAAAAAAAGCTTTTCCTCCCAGATGTTGTATAGCCCAGGCAATTTATAACTGAGTTTTAAGCCTGCCCCTCATGCAGGGTATTTGCCCTCATCACTGCTGCATGGGTGAGGTGGTGAGGTAACATGCTTGAAATTCTGACTTCTGTCTAGGATTTTGAGGAAGCATAGAAAACTATTTGCATAAAAAGGAGCAATGTCTTCAGCTTAGTCCAAATTTAAAATTTTTCAGGAATTTGTAGCAACCAAATCTATCTATAGTATGATCTATCTATTGATAGATCATACTGGCATTCTCATGCAAATTGCTCATATTAGGAACAAAGTTCAATACTGACTATTGTGGGAATGGTCTGCAGTCACTTTCCATTATAACATGTAAGAAATGAGGTATCTGACCCATCAAAGAATACCAAATGTAGATTAAACTCTGCAAGCAATTTCCTACTTCTGTGCAGAGCTGCAAAATATTTTATGTGTGTTTAGTTTCACTTGCATTCATACTGTGTGTATCACTTAATATGTGGTAATATTTTAGCTGAAATGTATGTGCTGAGAGAAAGTAGGTGAATGGAGGAAAACTTTTAGTCTTCTGCTAACGACTTGTGATTGCATTAACTTTCCAAAGGGACACAGAAACTTATATCTGTACTACAGAAAAAATAATTTTTTAAAATTGATTTTTGAGACGTGTTTTTCTTTATATAAAGATTCTTTCCTTTTCTTTGCTACTAAACTATTGATGAGCAGGCTGTTTTCTAAATAAATTCATAATTAATAGAAGACAGAGCTTGAGGAAATAATTACAAAGTCGTGACTAGAAGCAGAATTTTTTCTCAGTCTTCAACCACAATTATTCCTTTATTGGAAACCAGAGGCTTTGCAAAGGATTTTGCTAAGTGAATTATGGAGAAGAAAAGAGTAAGGTCTTTAAAAGGGAAAAAGGAGTATGGAGAGTTTCAGATAGCATTTATTTTTTGGATGAATCTGTCTAGTTATTATTGGGTTTAGAGCTAAGAATGGCTGAAGGATGATTTTCAAGAAACACATAATAAACCACCAAACTAGATATAGTATTTGAGAAGCAAGGAATGTGCACTTTCAACAAGAATTGCAATACAAACCACAATACTTTAAAATCTTCTGATGGTATCCATAAAACTGTAAAATCTTCTAACAGTCAAGAATTTAAGCCTCAGGCAGTGTATGAACAGTAAACATTTAACAAAAACAACTCCCATCTCATTTTTCCTCCTCTTACTTCATGCAGTTTAATTTGTTTTATTGTTTCATATTTCAGTTGATCGCACACTGCCTTTTCCCTCCCCACAATACTAGTCAAGAAAGTGTATGGTAATTAGATAGCATGCCTCTGGCACAAGTTGTTCACTGCAGTGGAGTCAGAAGGAATTTCTTCCAGTGCACAGTTCAGAGTTGCATTCTGGGATAATTTAATTTCAAACTCCTGGGTATTTTCTGTGGTGAAAGAAGCCCCCCAAAAACTCATTAAAGGAATAAACATGAAGGAGGGGAAAAGAAGGAACTGAGGGTTTTTTTCCCTTAAAATATGAAAATTAGACATGCCTGAAGGCACAGATGACCAAATGAGGCCATGCCACTGCTGTTGGATTTAGAGTGAACCCTCCAATTTTATTTTCACTGCATATAGATTTTTTAAATGCCCACTTATATTCTGTCCAACTCCAGCACTTCTCCCAGCTGAATAAGTCTTTTCCCAAGCAAATTCCTATAACTTATCTTCAGAGATTTTTTCCCATTAGAGTGAGTGTCTGGGTTTTCATCTACATATCTTTTAAACTAGGCAGCAGACATATCTCAGGAACCTCTGGGACACAATGCTATCTGTTCAGGACAGAAGTCTTAACAAAACTTATCTTAAAGACAGATTCTCCTGGAAGATTTCTAAGTGCCTCCATACAGGAAAAGGCAGAAGGAATAACGTAGAAGAGAGGGTAAATACCATCTCTGTGGCTGTTCAAGACAATCGCCTTTCAAAAAGAAAATGAAGTTCCATTCTACCTTGTCAGGCCCCAAAATTAGTACAGTAAAATCCTTACTCAGAAACTGTAGCTGGCCTAAAGGCAGGTTCAGGAGGTATTTTTAGTGCTTGAGTTTCTGATTTTTCAGGGTCTTTTCTGGAGTGGGTGTTCAAGAAAGCCTATGAAAAACTGATAAGCTTGATTATTTTGGACATCACCATGGAACATAAAGTAAATAGTTTCTTTAGTGCACAGATATACCTAAACTAAGCTAACCCCAGGACAAAATGTGCTTGGAGAGTATATTTTCCATTAATTCATTTTTAGAAATGTCATCAAAGTCTTGCATTTCTCAGAACTTCCAGGTGAATCTGGCAAGACAGTTATTTCATAATATTGCAGGTATCTAGACAGATCAAGAGAAGATGAGGTAAGCAGTGGACACCTACCTTAATAGCATTATTTTGCCAGAACTTCCCTGAGGCAGCCAGCAAGATCTAGCTGGCCCAGCATCTGACTTTCAGTAATGATTAAGCAGTGGCAGAAGAGATACTTCTAGCATGCAGATAGTGCCAAATCCACTCCTGTTTTGGCTCTTGAAAAAGGGATACATCCCAGGAACCATAAAGAGGAGGATAGCAGTATTTTCAGTCTTCCTGGATGGAAGGTTATTGTATGTAAGCCAGGCCACATGTTGCTGGGCAGGAGTGTGACAGAGGTAGTAGAACTGAGCTGGCACATGGCAGACCCTGGCTAGGAATGAGTATATTGACCTACAAGTGTTGTGAGTTACCCACAGCATGTGCAAGACATATCTGGATTAGCTTTCTTATGTGTACTCATAAATTAGCTAAAACTTGGCTTGGATGTGAGACAGCTCTACATGGGTTTCATCAATCTACTCCTAGCTATTTACCTTGGTCCAAGACCATGCAACTGTTTAGAAGTGACCTCTGGAAGTCAGTTAACCAAGGCATAGTTAAATTCAAAGTTAAATCAGGTTGCTCAGAGCTACAATCAATCAAGTTTTAAATATCTCTGAGGACAGCTTCCACAACCTTCTGGGGCAATCTGTTGCAGTGCTTAACAAGTTTTTTGATGACTTTTTCTCATGTCAGAATTTCTGGTTTTGCAACTAGTTGCACTAATTTATTTTTTCATTTCTACCTGAAAATAGTTCAGCACTTCTTTCTCTATAGTCACCTGTTAGATACTGGAAAAGAGCAATTTTTAAATTTTTAAAAATTAGCATTTTTTTTCCTCAAGGCTAAATTCTCTACCCACTCTCTCCAACTTATCAATATTTCTCTTGCAGCAGGCAGCCCATAAGTGGTGCAATATTCAAGATGAAGACTCTCAACTGGTAAGTAGAAAAGAAAAAAATAATTTCCTCCAACCTGCTGTCTGTAATCCTATAATGCAGTCCAATATTCAATTAGCCTTCATCTCTGCAAGATGTCCTGGTGATTCAGTCAGCAGTCTCTTTCTGTAGAGCCCCTTAGCTAGCCAGTGTCCTGCCTGCATGGACACAGGAAGCTATGCTGTAAGTAAACCTGTGTCCCGCTGTTGATGAGCTGTCATTTTTCTTTGCCACCATTTTGTTTTGGACCTCACTGACTACATCAGCTTCTCCCATGATTGCTGGAGCATAGAAAGTATCTTGCTGTCATTATCCCTGTTCTGCTTGCCCTGTTCAGACTGCTCTGTTTCAGCAGTGCAGCATCCTGCCTGGGCAGTACTGGGTCACCTATGGCTGGCTCCCAGTAACCTCCCAGAGAGGAGCTCTGCTCTAGCTGCTCTCAAGAACAGAAGGGCAAGACTTCCACTCAAACAAGTAAAAATCTGCTCATCTGAAATCTGAGATCTCCAGTCTACAGTTGGTCTTACTGCAGTTCCTCGAACTTCAATTTTGCCATTTCAAAGTCGCTTCAGTCAAAGCTGTTATCAGCTAATCAGTTTTTCTTTATAGGTGTGACCATAGCAGATCTTCCAAGGCACTTTCCATTTTTGTCCTTCTAAGCACAAACATTTAGCAATTGTACCTAGAATACTCCAGAATTTTCTGTATCAGCATGGATTGGAAGTTCAAAGCTTCCTATGAAAAAAAGTCATGTGATTACCAGACTTTCCTTAGCATTTCAATTTGTGGACAGGGCATGCAGGGGATAGGAAGCATGGGGCAATTGTGTGAGAAGGCAATAGAGCCATAGGCTGTGCAGCAGAGGGAATGTCCACATCCAGGTAAAGATGGTTAGACTTTTCTCCATTTTGCATCTGTACTGTACATGGCCTACAGTTAAATGCTGAAAGAGCAGATACCAAGGATTTCAGAAATACATATAAGTTTTGCAATTCACTACCCTTTGAAATGTTATGTGATTGTGATATTCTGACATTACTCCTGGTTAGGAAAGCCTGCAGCACTGGATAGCCCAGGTCTCAACACAATGCTGGCAGTGGAATAAGGTTTGCAGAGAAAGTGAGGTACCCTAGCTCTCAGAGCCACAACATAGGGGAAAAAGAAGCATTGCTGAGGCAGGTGAGCAGCTTTCTGCTTATTAGGAAAAGCTGTAGTGTGAACATTATAATTATGCTCACAGTTTTTTGATTATGTGGAGCATGATTCCTACACAGTATGGAGGGGATTATCCTGCTGCGCAGAAATCATAGGCACATGCTCTGTAAATGAAACAGAGTTTAATCTTCTGCCTTATCAACATGACAGCATAGTATGAACCTCGTTGTGCATCCTTCTCAGCATACTTTTAAGGGTATGGGAAGGCCATTCAAGACTTTTGAATGGGAAAGCCTTATGAGAAGGCCATTCATGACTGCTGCATGACCTCTGGAGCACATACTCAAACAGGCGCCTCCTGGGTGCTCTGATTACGGCTCAGATGTGTTTCAAAATATCATGGAAAGCCAGGAATATATCTAAAACTGTTGAAAATAGGAAGTTTAGGCATAGTTATCAATGTTAAATGCTGTCCCAAGAGATTACTGGGGAATTTAGTGTTGAGTTTAGGCTACCTGAGTCTCAGTTGAGTGCTTTCACAGCGACATGGGCATTTCTCTGATGTTTATCTGAAACCTCTGGCAGAGGATTGCTTCCTGCTTCCTGTGCATTATATTGAGTTCATTGTGGTTTTTAAACATTGTAGTCTCGAAGATAAGTCCTAACTTTTGGTATTGAATTAAAGCTGGTAAGAGCTAACAAGAAATACTAAAGAAGGCATGTACTCATGAATGGCAAGATGAAAACAGCAAAATTAAGGAAAACAGACAATTTTTAGTATCAAAGATAATTTCCTAACTCTGTATCAAATAAAGTTCTATAATTTGCATGAGCCTAATTTTTTGTTCTTTCAGAGTTTCTAGCTTAAACTGTCAGATAAAACATCAAAACCATCAGATTAAAAAAAATCAGGAAAAATAAAAACCAAAACACACTCAAGCCCCCTCTCCCCCTGAATCCACGACCAACCAAAACCAAAACAAAGCCAAAAAAACCAAAAAGAACCCCCAACCCCCAACCCCCCCCCCCCCCCCAAAAAAAAAAAAAAAAACCAAAACTTTACCAGCAGAAAAAAAGGAGGAATAAAACATCAGATTGAAAAATTATATGGGGCTCTGCATCTACTTTTTTTCCTCTTTCTAAAATTTGAACAACTCAAACTAGCTGCTGTAAGACTGAAAGGTAGTACAGAGAAACTGAACAAGGCAATAATGCCAAGGATTAGTATGTTCTATTATTTAATGATGTTTACATAATAAGCTGAATAAAATTTCAATTCCTGCTTTATTTCTTTCTAGTTTTTAGATTATAGTTGTCTTATGTTGTTGAATCTTCATGTTTCATTTTAGTAAGTCTATTTGCTCTGTGTGTGACAATACTTGTTAATGGAACTACAAGTTATTTGACAGGAAAATAAGATACATGTTCCTGAATAAAATGCTAAAGAATAACAATTACAATAAAACAAAATTTAAGTAGTCATTTCAAATTTTATTTAAATCTGTTGGATAGCTTTTAATTTTCTTGCTTCATTTAAGCAGACTATGATAAGTCTGATTTACACAGTTTTCTATCCCGACCCTAAATGTAGATGCTCTTTACATTAAAACAACAAGGCTGAAAAACAAAACACAAAAAGCCCCGACAGTATCATTCTCCTGCTCTGACAGTTTAAAACAGCATGCAGAGATGAAATGTGGGCTGTTTTTCATTAAGTTCAGACAAGGCACTGGCATGGAGGAAAGGTGGGAATTCAGGTTACCTAAAAAGTGTCTGCTGAACCAGAAACTTCAGTTACCTTTATAGTCAATGGGGGATATGTTGACAATTTTAGAATATGACTCATACAACCTATTTTAAATGGCTGTTTGAGGATGATAGAAAGCCCAATCTATAACAAGTCTTTCTGCTAGCTGAAACAGGAAAATAACATAACTATTCAGAAGTAGGTGTCTGTTTAACGAGATGAGCTATATCCAAAACCTTAGTTTCTTCCTCTATTAATTTTGATAGAACATGTAAACAGGAAAAGTCCTACTGATTTCCTTTGCCTTTTTCTAAAGCAAGAATATTTCTATAGCTTGCCCTGAGAGATTCATTACATTGCTCTAAACAGGATGAGACAAGGCTCTGGCCTCTCCTCCTGTGCTGATGTGATGGCTTTTGAGGAACATATAAACCCTTCATATTTCCACAAAGAAAACCATTCTATGTCCTATTAAAGTCAAGTTTCCCACAGCTACACCTAAGAGAGCAGAACTTGTCCTTTAGTTGTACTTATTGGCTATTCTAAACTAGTGAATTGAATAGTGCTCCTGGATGCTGAGACTCAACCATCCATGCTCTTATATTGTAAGAATGGTCCCTAGCATGATTTTTGCAATTGACCAAAAGGCATTCTCACAGGCATGTTCTGGACTCATAGGAGTTAGCAAAGACAAAGGATAATCCTCAATATGCAGTCTGCATACAAATGTCATTTTTGGGGGAGTTAAATCAATTAATCATACAGACACAGGCCAGTGCATGCCAGTAGATCTAAATGCTAGAGAACAGTAAATCTTCTGGACATATTTATTTTTCTACTGCAGACAAAATTCAACAGCCTAGGTGAAGGAGATCATATCTTTCCTTCAATTAACGTCTGTAATTTTTTTCTTCTTAATGATATTAAAATTTTAATTAAACTTTTTCTGTAATATCCTCATTCTTCTGCTTTGTTTTGAAGCAGAATGACTGATCATAAGGGAGGGAGCACAATCTCCAAACCACTTGATTTTATTGTCACTGAATAAAGTAACTAGGAAAAATTTAGTTTGTTGTGACTGTTCAGCTTCAAAGCAGCCAAAAAGGGGACAAGGGGTAACAAAAAGGTATGATGACATTTCAGCAAATCTCTAGAAAATGTAGCTATCTCCACATAAGTTCAAAAAAATTATCATTGCATGAGGAGGTTATTGAGATTTAGGCATGCTTAATCTGAATGTTCAAAGTTTAAAATAATTTTTCTATAACAGTGGCATAGAATTTTGGTGTATTTTTCCAGATATTTTTTCATTTTTCTAGCTCTCTTTTTTTCTTCTATTCAGGTGGAATTAATTGCATAAAATAATTTCTGTCAAATGTTCAATTTATTCTTAAAGAAAATTCATTACCATATACTGAAGTGCTTTTTACAACGGAGCAATATGTAAAATACACCTGAAATTAATCAAATTATATTGTACTTCAGGTTACATCTTCACTTTAAATAAGTATTGTGTGTAATTAAAGGAGAAAAAAAAAAGGTAAATAAGAAGGCCGCACAGCTGTTACTTTCATTCCTTAGACTCAGTTGTTTAAAAAAAAAATCCTGCATCTATTTCCTCGAAGAAGGATACAGTTTTAGGTTGTCCCTACTCAAGGAAAATGATGGAGTTCAGAATTATACCGTTTTACCATAAATAAATAGAAATCCAGAGCAAGCAAGGGTCTGGTCCCACATCCAATTACACTGTCACCTTAGCATCTTTATGGATTTTTCTTGATACCAGGTCTGTAATTCATATAGAGTCTTTTTCTTCTTGTGGACTTCTTTATGCAGAATGTTTTCAAATGAATAGTATTTTGTATTCTTGATTTGACTCCACTACAGAAAAATTAAAATCATGTTGTATTATGCAGATGCTTTTATTTTTTTCCACTATTCTTACAATGTTTTGGTATTTAAAGTATTAGAAAATAAAATTTTCATATCAGAATTGAATTACAACTCTTTAAGAGACTCCTTAGTGCTTCACATCTGAGGCATTCACTGTTAGCAAATCATAGATAATTCTTCTTCTTTTCCCTTGCGTCTTTATAGCAAAAGTTAAAAACTATATTTTATAATAGGACTTAAAAAAAAATCAAATAAAACCATTCTAAAAAAGTGCATTCAAAAACTGATTATCTTTTTTGAGTGACAAACCAAATGGAAAAAAAATTATTGTTCAAAATACTAGGCACAGTTTCCTTTGG
>WBNO01011933.1:0-62710 GCA_013400575.1 Peucedramus taeniatus
TATTTATTATTTATTAACTATTTATTTATTAAATATTTACTTAATTATTATTACTTATTATTATTACTCCAATTAACACAAATGGGAGCTTTATGTTCATTCAGCTACACCTGCTGCTAAAAATGAACTTCTTGGCCCACAGATTTAAAATAAAAAAAAAAAATCCCATTCTTAAAGGCAAAAAGGTTCACTTTTTAATCTTTCCATTGTGTGAGAAAAAAAATATCATAGTGCAGTTATTACAGACAGCATAAACTGCTACATAAAGACAAATCAGGCCTGCAGCAAAAAATCTGGACACTAAAAAATCAGTGATGTGTCACAGTGATATATAAAATGAATCAAGGCATGGATAGCATAGAGTGGACATAACTCACAGCTAAATCCTGCAACTTGCAGCTCTAAGCTTTCTCAAAAAGTTTCCAACTGCTCTGCATCATCTAAGCAACAATATTGCTCTAAAGAGAGAATCTGAAACCATCTGTGTTTGCTAATATGGCCTTAAGTGTTAAATTTGCTGTTGCTGTCTTGAGCTATGTCAAGACTGTTTAAATAAATGCTGTGACTTGTTAAATCCTGTCCCTAGCTAATTAAAACCATGGGTTTGAAGGATGTTGCTTAATACATTCCCTTTGCTCACTGTTCACTGGTGATACACTTACTAAAGAATTGCACAATACAGGACACAGATTCAGGGCTGCAAATAGAACAAAAAAAGAAATGAGAATGTGAATTTGAGTGAATTCTCAGAGTACAAAAAAAGCAAAGGTACTGCTGTGATAAAAGAAAGGAGTGGCTTCATAAAAATGGAAAAAAAATTCTTGTTTTGTAAAGAAATCTATTTTTTAATGGATAGTATTCATATGGAAGTCAGATCAATGCAGGTTATCATCTGAGACAGGTTTTTTATAAAAAGTTGTTTTTAGTGTCAGAAGACTGACAAAATAAAACAATTAAAATTTAAAAAAATTGCAAACTCTATTCGAAGAGGACTTCAAGTAACTTATTAAGTTATTACTTATTAAGGCACAAAATACCTACTTAATGTGTCAGATCTTTTCTTTTCATTGGGATTTGCCATAATCCAAAAAGACTGCTGTGTGCTCCCTTCAGTCTTAAGTGGGCACATTCATTGATTGCTTTAGCAATTGGCTGGTTGCAGTGAGAACTGGTTTGCTATGCTGGGAATTTTTTTTCCTAAATGTTTTCCAAGGGATCCAATAACTTCTAGTGCAAGTGGTGCAAGATAAAATCCACAGAGGGGATCCTGCACCTACAGCTCACACACAAGAACCTTGCAAGCACTGATTAGGTTTGGATCTGGGGGCAAACTTCTCCATTCTGATTCTTCTCCATCCATCAGTCAGCTTTCTGCTGCAGCTGGAGCAAATTGCAGCTGCCAAAATGTAATCTATCAGTTATTGAAGAATGCCTAATGATTGTGCATCAGAGTAAAGCTTTTTAAGTCAAAAGAGATAAAAAAACATACTCTGGTTCTGTCAGAGTACACAGCACTTTGACAGGAACCACATATTGCATGCAGACATAATGTGCAGAAGGGAAACAAAAATACTGGGTTACACTCACCTGAGCCAGGAACTTCTCAATATTAGAATTTTGCACCTTCCCAGAGGCAATGGATTCTTGGCTCATCCAAAATACCTGAGACAATTATCAGTCACAATGCATGTCCCTGGAGGTTTTTCTTTAGCAAGAAGCAGCTTGTGCAGCCAAGGCACATTCTACTTCTGTAGCAAATATTAGGAGTAGAAGCAATGCTTCACACCTTAGCAAAAACGTGGGATAATGGTTATAACAGGGCTATTGGCAGGGGTCTGGGCTCTCCTTGGATTGCCTTTATAATCTCTAACCAATGTCTTTAACCCCTCTTTATTTTCTTTTCTATGATGTGTTAGCTATTTATAATTGGAAACTTTTAAAGTCAGTTAAAGGTTTGTATTGTGAGATGTCTAAATACATGAGGACCTAACCATAGGCTCAGCTGCAAAATAAAAGAGTGGTGAACAGCATTTAGTGAGAATAATCAAGCTGTGAATAAGAACTGTATCCTCCAGGCTGTGACATTAAGGTCAAAAGGATATTTCTCCATTCAAAAGTTGACATAAGGGAGCTCACTCTTACCACTGAATGGACGTGAGGATTGCAGTGACCAACCATCCTTAAAAATGAAAAAAAGCAGGAAAAAAAAAAAAAATTGATACTTTGCAAACTGAGAAAAAAATCTCATTTAGAGACCTAAATTCATTCTGAATTTGATGGAATTACTTCAGCTTTACAGTTGTGTGATCAAAAGTTATGGACTGTATCTCAGCCTAACTACTGAGCTTGCTCAGCCTGATATCCCCATCCAGCAGTACAATATGCAGAGGCTTTCACTCAAACCTCACCTGATCTTTTCAACACAGTGCCATGTCTATTATATTCCACAACTCCATTAGCACTAATAAATTCAATCAATACTTCAGTAAATAATGAAAGTCAATCATGCTTCTTACTCGTGGCCTCTGAAGGAGCTCAGTGTTGTACTGGTGACAGCCTCACAGCTTTAGGAAGAAGCCTCTAAAGTAATTCTTTGCAGACAAACTGGACAATTTTATACCTATTTTTGATGAGGCAATTCCTGAGATAGTGAGGCATTTAGGAGCCAGAGAACTCTCATGGAAACTCTAATGTGTGCTTTGTTCCTTGGGCTGGACTCAGGAGCTCTGTGCCTGCCTCTACATCCACCAGCACCACTGGAATTACATCTCCTTGCCACAGGGTTGAGTTGGAGCTCATGGAATCGTGGCAATCAAAACATTGCTAAAAAGTCAGGCTGCTCACAAGGGGGAGAACACATCCCTCTGCTAAGACATAGATCTTCCATACTTTATTTACCATTAACAAAAAGTGCTTTATAGCACTGCATAGAGGTTGCCATAAAACAACGTTTTAAGGCCCTCTCAACCATATTTCAGCCATAAATGTCCTATAGATACAGGAAGGAAAACTACCAAGGTTCAATATTATCATCTTTATTACAGATGACCTCACTATTGTGCTCTCCATAAAGAAAAAATATTAAACCATTAAAATAGTCTGAATCCTAAATTAATACAGGTTTACTACTCATATCTAGATCTAAATGGCCTTACTTGCAGAGTAATTATTTTTCTAAGAAAATTTTGTTGACAGCCACATTAACAGTGATCAGACCAGAATAAATGTTACCTCTTCTACTAAAAAACGTGACTCCCATGGCAGAGTATCCCATATATTAGTACACATCCATCAGTGACTCAGTTCTCAGTGGTTTTATAATGAATGCCACATTAAAAACCAAGACACAAATTAATGAAAATTCAGTCATTGCACTATATGTTACAAAGCTTAAACAGCTGAAACTGCTATCCTGTTCAATCCAGAGATTTTGATTCCCCTTTTACACTACTTCTCACCAGTCCTATTTGTCAGTATGGTTCCATAACACAAAAATATTATTACAAGCTGTACTATTGCAGCTCATAACAGTTCTTATAAAAATCCAAAGGAGACAGTAGAAAAAATAACATTACTTATTGTTTCATTATTTTTTTTTAAATGAGATTCATATGTTTGATGCCAAAATGTGTTTCTGCTTAACTCGTAGCTCTGTACATCCTAAATCTGAAAAACCCCAAGGCAATTTCTAATGCCTTGTGTCAGAGTATGGCAATAGCAACAGTTCTCATTTTTGAGCCTATACTACTGCATTATTCCACTGGAACTTCACAGAATTTGTCCAGCTTGCTGAAATATTCTCAGATAAACAACACATGATTTATGAAGATGGTCAGTTTTACTTGAACACAGAGGATTTAAATAATTAAACTTGCTTTCTTACACTGGAAATAATTCTGTCTGCAAAAGTCATATTTCACAACAAAGCACTTGCTCTGAATATAGTTTGCCATCAAAGAGGACCTCAGAAAGAATTCTCTCATATTTTCTCTGGAAAGCTCATTTTGCCCTGTTTAGATAATAATGATAGCAGCAAATTAGAGAAAAAAAATGCTGGTTAGGGATTTTCTTTTAAAACTGTTAAAACATCTTCTTACTCATTCAATTCTTTCTTCTCGTTTATTTTTTCTTTTTTTTTACTCCTCTGGAAGATACACACAGAATTTCCTCTTCTAGTTTTATCTATAAAGTGCTGCTGGAGAAGGCACATGGGTACAGTCACTGTGTGGCTGCACCACAGCAGAGCTGTGAACACTGTTCTGCAGACAGCAACTCATCTCTGTTTGTCTTGGCACTCAGCTTGCAGGAATTTGCCTAAAAAACAGAGCAACTCTTGGTCTCACTGCTGTAAAAGGCCCCAGGCCATTATTTCCTCTCCTATTGGCTGCTACTTTTTCTCAAATGGGTAAAAGAGAAATCAGTTGCAGGAAGTTTCATTCTGGGGCATGAAAGAGGGCTTGGAGAGATATGCATGCTCTGGCAACAGTACATTCTTATAATTCACCTTGATACAGCTTTTGTACATTTTGCTCCTCCCAGTTCAATGGTACCTGACAAAACCAATGCCAGTTTCCATCCAGCACCAGCTTGTGATGTTAAATAAGAAACTCTGTGTGTGAACGTGCTTTTAAGCACTACAGTGCACCAAAGAATGAGCTGTTTTCAGCTAACATTGAGCCACTAATGATTTTAATGAGAGTGCCTTCTGGATTCATATTTTTTTCATAAAATGCATCACACTAAAACAAAATCAATGAGAAACATTAATTAGGGCCTTTTTAGACGCCTTCTGTGGTGTTGTTTTTCTTTTGAGAAGCACCAGACGAAGAATGCTGTGCTTTATTTAAGCTAAGTTGTTTGACATTTAGATGAGAGAAAAAAGAGAAAAATACTAACAAACAC
The DNA here is from genome assembly GCA_013400575.1 of Peucedramus taeniatus. Taxonomy (NCBI): domain Eukaryota; kingdom Metazoa; phylum Chordata; class Aves; order Passeriformes; family Fringillidae; genus Peucedramus; species Peucedramus taeniatus. The sequence continues at coordinate 4,903 of WBNO01011933.1, forward strand.
AGGAACAATTTCTGACAGCTCTTTGTCATGCAAGAGAGAAAAAAGGGGACCGACTGTGAGATACTACTTTGAAGCCCTGGAAATTTGTAATGAAAAATTTAAGATACAAGAGAGGAAGAAAGATGAGCTATTCATTTGGTTCTGCATATATTAACACTTGTAATTCAAACTAAAGGTTTGCTATGTGTTTTCATAATTTTGACTCTAATAAATATCTTGGAGAATTGCTTTGATATTCTAAGATCATGTGTGTAGCTTGCATCCATTAAGAAAAATGGGGAACAATCATCATCAGCCCTCTTGGCGCTAATGAGAAGGTCATTGCTCTTTAATTATCACAGACATGAAACTGAAATATTTCAAAGGGTTTGTGGAATACAGTGGCTATGGGCAAAGCTGTGTATCTGTTTATAAGTCTGTCTGTCCCAGAGCAAGTGGAGTAGAACGAGCATCTTCCATTCTGCAGCCTTTCTGCTTTTGTGTGTATTAAATTTGCAGGTTTGTATCACTGTTTCTCACACATCAGATTAATCTGGGAAATTTAGACCAGCTATTAGCAGGGGCTGAGTAGGAGGGAGGAGGGCAGGGAAAGGCGGAGAAGAAGGGGTAGAGATGTGAGAATAGTAAAATGTTCCTCATCAGGAGGTATTGTGAAATAAGTACTACTGTGTTGTGTGACCTTATTTCCCACAGTAGGGGTGTTATGAAGAAATAGAAATGGTGAGGTGCTGCAGGAAAATATTAGCAAATTAAAATTCTGTGTCTGGCATTGGTTGTGATCTCACTCATATTTCCACCCTTGCAGAGGAAGTGACTACAAGGGGAACAGATACAGTTGAGGCAAACCAGGAGTTGGGGAAAAAAAAAAGTTAATTTTTCCTGTTGGTTGTGAATTATTCAAAACAATTTCCTCCGACTCTAGTACAGAACTAAAACAAATCATTCCCTCACTCCTATACTTTTTACACCAAACACGTTCTATTGATCCATTAGCTAAACTGTTGATTATTTCTGGGTTAAACAGACAATTTCAACTTCAGTAATAGCTGAGCATCCTTGTCTTTCATGGGAGTGAAAAACTGAAGAGAAGAAAGGGAAATTCTTTTCTCTGTGAGGGAGAGAGGAAAGAATATCCAATTTCACATACAATTTCCATTTTGTTTTATACAATTTGGAATACTACTGCTGAACAGCTATCTCCTCTCTTTTTGCTCAATTTTCACCTTTGGGAGCAGTCACATTCCCAAAGGCACTGTCAAAATATGTGTGGGAAGGGGAGGGGTGGGAAGAGAAAGCATTCAAAATACCAGCAATCAAAAATTGGTCTCCTCTGAATGCTTTGTTCTAATAAAGAGTTATGGCAAAATGCAAATTTAGCTTCTAAATCTAAAATTCACAAATATTTCTCATAATTAAGAGAGTTTCCATTTGCCAGCTTTGGAAGACTGAGACTGAATTTACAATACAAACTGACTTACAGAGTTTGGATCTCTAAATATCCATTGCTGGAATCTGATGTGAACATTTCAGCAGAGTGATACAGCAGCAAACCTTTATGACAGATGAAAAGTTTACCTTCCTGCAGCAACCTTCATCTTGAAAGGCAGCTTAGGTGGAATTACATTAGGCAAGGAGGAAATGATTTTCCAAATTATTTCCGATAGAGATTTCAGCTAATTCTCTTCATAGATTTTCACCTTTCTGGGGAAATACAAATACCCTTTCCTCCAGCTGCCAGATGTCAGGCAAGAAAAACTTCTGTGGAATTTCAGTGAAATTCCAAGAGGGAAAAAAAGCCATCCTATTTTTTGAAGTCTTTTACATGCAGAAAGCAAGAGAGAAACTCAAGTCCAAAAGGACCATGTGCTAAGCCAGTACAGAGTGGTAGCTATTCAGATTTTATCTGTTCATCTTATAATCCAAACAGAAAACACCTAAAACTGGTTATTACCCTGGAACCAGGTAAAGTGGCCTAATCCCCAAAGGAGGTAAGTCACCAAGTGAGTGATTCTGACTAGAAAAGTAAAATTGCCCCATTAAAAACCAGTGTAAACATTTTCATAGGAGCTTTCCCTGGAGACCAACATTCATACCTCTGTAAAAAAGATCAGAGTGCCTTTTTCAAAGAAGGACTTGAGTAATCATTTCCAGGGTAACTAAAGCAACTTGATGTGGTTGAAGCTGAAGCAGAGCTGATGTCTGAGCTGAGATATGCATCTGAATGCCCAGATCAGGAAATGTTCTCTGACCTTTCTCCTTCCTACTCTCCTAAGAACCTGCTTCCCACAGTAATTTGTTGCAGCAGCCAGATGGTGACCAGAGTGCACCTCCCACAAGCACTTCAGATGCAGTCAAGGGTCCCCCCTGACCAGGCTTCAGTGCAGCAGAAAAGTGGAGTTAAGCAGAGGCTGTGCTGACAGTGTCAGCTCACTCCCACAGCTGGACACCAGCTGATCTAGTGATTGCACTGACCCCTTCATCAGCCTGGAGAGCCCAGGGCTTTCTCCTTTCCCCATTACCATCAACCCTTCAAGAGGAGCACAGACTCTGTGGTGTCTCAGCAGAGAGGGTCATTATCTGGTATCTGGTTTATAACTCTGGCAATTCTCACCTGCCCTTCTAACTGGGCCACTTTAAAAAGAACCAGAGGAGGAAAACACCATTTAGTCAGTGGATAAAATCTTCAGTGTTATGTCAGAAAAGAGCCTGATCCTCTATATTTAGGAGTACTGGCTGTGAGAGGTACTCAAAGGAGACCATTTCCTAATGATCTTGTTCATGAGGAAAGAGGGACATTAGCTGGATTTCAGGATTCCATGTGAGAAATCTACCATCCAAACTAGACTGACATAAACATCCTGTTGGGCTTTTCTTGTTCTCTCTGCTTCTGTAAAGAGCATGGGGAAACTTGCAAGTGTGGTCAGGGAAGGTGAGCACAAGGCTGGAATCTTCTAAATACATTAGAAATACATTAGAGATAGAGAAAATATTTTCTAGAATTATGAAAAAAAGTCAAAAGCAAATAATTTAGCTCTCGTAATCCTTGGACTCTTTCTCTTGTGCAAAAGCTTAGGGAGAATGGCATCATGCAGGTTCAAGCTGCTATCACAAAACATGTAATTAGGAAGTGCTCACACCTGGATAGAGCCAATTTTCATCTGTAAATCAAGCAGCACAAAAAGCACCAGGGAGCAAGTTTCCTGTTTCAAGGCATTATGCTGCTAGAAATATTTAGCATGTTCCCAAATACTTCTCACTTACAGTATTTTCTATCTTTAAAATACAAAACAAAGGCATAACTTCTCATTACTACATTTTGTTTATTTATGTCTTTAGCTTTATACAGCTCAATATCCAGAAATATAGCTAGAGAAATGGAAATTAATTTATTTTATCCAAACAACTCTTAATTATACTGCCTGCTTTCTTTATTTTGACTGTATTGTATCTTTGGCATCTTAAATCCATTGCCAAATGCTTTTTGGTCTTGACCATTAAGGTATAAAGTAAATTGAATTAGCCCTAAAACTGTTCCTTGTGGCACTTCCTTTTTTCCCTACCTCCTTGTATCCTGAAGTGACTTAATTCACAATTACTTTTTTGCCTTTGGTATCAATGCACTTAAAAAAAAAAATCCATCAGTTCATGTAGTAGATCCCTTCACAATATTTACAAAACTTGCATGTAATTAGAAAAGCCCTTTGTGCAGCACTGTATCAAAACACTGAGAAAGGAAATGAAAACAGAAGAATGCTAACAGCATTACAGGATGAAAGATTATACAGCAGTTTTTAACAGGGGAAGCTGCATGAGCTTTTGACAGCCAGCAGGGGAGAATTTGTTATTATTTCAGTCTCCTAACAATGGAAATGCTACACACTGAACAAATGGCTTCCCACTCAAGTTTTGTATGGCCTTGAAACACCTCTCTCCTTCTGCCACTTACTACCAGCTCTTCTTTCTTCTTCTTCACCCCATATCACTCACAACCCTGAAAGCAACATCTTCCATGGAAAAGAACACTTTACTTCCTAAGTATTTGCCCTCTTCTTTTTTCTTTTTTTTTATTTTTGTGTTTGTTTGGGTTTTTTTTGTTTGTTTGTTTGGGGTTTTTTTGTTTGGTTTGGGTTTTTTTTTGTTTTGTTTTGTTTTTGGGGTTTTTTTGGGTCTTTTTCTTTTTTTGGCTTTTTTTTTTTTTTGTTGGTTTTTTTGTTGGTTTTTGTTTGTTTGTTTGTTTGTTTGTTTTGTTTTGTGGAATCCTCATTTCATTGTTCTTAAGAGCACAGAGGATGAAACTGAGAGGTGGCTGCTCAGTTCATCTCCATTGCTCTCACAAGAGCCAAGGATCTTGGTGGAGACATTCCTGGGAGGCACAGCATGCTGCCAGGAGTGAGCTAGTAGAAGAAGAAATGGGACAGAAAAATAGCACAGATACAGAGAAACTGAAACCACCTGGAAGAGCAGAGACCTGCACAGAAAAGTTTTAACAGCTCTGATGAAGTGCATCTGAAAATCCAAGCACTGAGATCTCCCTGCCCTCTGGGAATAGCTTTACACATGGAAGGCAGAGGTTGTCCTGTGGTTACCCACTCTCAGGGTTAACTGGTGTCTGAGGTAGACAAACACACTAGTTAAAGAAATTCAGCTCTTACTCCAGAGGTATCCTGAAAAAAGCTGCACACACTTATTTAGAAATAGAAACACCATGAAAGTTCATGAAAATAAGACTGCTGGAGCTGTAAGGAAATGGAAAACCTGAGCATGAGGCAATGAATTCCTGGGCCAGTGGGGGCCTAAGGGCCAAACCCCAAACTCTGCACCTATTAATTCATGCCATTGGCTTCAATAGGGCCATGTCCAATAATGATGAGTGATACTCCTGGTGAGGTTGTTTTTATGTTGTGTTAATACAGTGTTAAGCCAGTTGTTTGAAACTGCTTTGCAGTAATTAAGTAATGGCAGTTACTGCTCTATGCGTTTATTGGTGAAAAAATAGTAAAGGGCTGTTGCTTTTCTGTTCTTTTATATGTGGCCTTAGGGACTCTACCTTTTGTAGTCCCCAAAGACCCCTCTCATTACTGGACTAAACTTGCCAATAAAATACTATAGGGGATAAAGGAGTTTGGTTTGGTTTTGGTTTTGTTTTTTTTTTTCAGTGGGGTGGGAGTTCAGCTGAACCTGAACATCACCAGAGCAGCAGCTGCTGGTTTCTGGGAGAGGGAGAGGCCATCCTTGCAGGGAGGGCTCTCTGTGCCATTCTCACTCTGACACAAGAGGTGTGTGGCTGTATGCTGCAGTTTTCCTCCTGCTTTGTTTCTCTGCAAGAACAGTAAACTGGGCTGGAGTCAGCTGTGACTTATCAAAAGAAGTGTCAGCAGTCTGTAACACAGAAAGCATGGGGCTCTCCTAAATTCTACCAACTGAGCAGAGATTAGAAGAAAGGCATTAAAGGAAGGAGATTTCCACATGGCATCAACACAAATAGTGGCCATGCCAATAAAATATGACAGAGAAAAGGGAAATCCCAAATGGGTACGACTGACACACGACATAATTAAAAACACAGAGGCAGCAAAACTTCTTCCTGCCTGCAGAGGCAACACTCACAAGTGTTCACAAAGGTCACAGAACCAAAATCCAAATCCACTTTTAGGCAAAACAAGCCTGATTTTCCACTACCACATACCTTATGTATTCCCTTCAGAGAAATCTAAGGTTGGCAACACATAAAAGCTCTACATTCACCATTCTGATATTTGCTCCCTAGACAGAGGAAATGTGGTGAATCTGCTTGAAGCCCCAGATGAATGGAATGATGGCTGTTCAAACCATGACAACTGCATCATAAAAAATGGAACCACAACTTATGCCCCACAAAGGATGACTATATAAATTCCTGTGAAACATTCAAGGATCTGTAAATCAAATTACCTCATTTTTTCACTTAAGAAAGGAAGCTTGCTTTTCTTTTTTCCAGCTTCTGCCAACTGCTAAGCAATAGAAAGCTGAACTTCTACCGTGGGTATAACTCAGATAACATGATCAATACAATTATCCCATGTCAAAAGGAATGTTCCTTAAACTTCCTGATATTCCACATCATCTTTCAGTTTCCATATAAATATCTTCTATCACTCCAACTTTGACATATCTTGCCACAAGGAGAACTTCAGCAAATTTGGAATAAAAGCCTGTCAAAGATGAGATTTGCCTAAAGGTAGCCTTTTCAACAAGCTGAGTAACATGCCACTGTCACAAGATACTGAGATGATTTTTCTGGTCAAGACTAGCTTTCAGCAAATCTTTGTCCCCTAATACTAGGGAACCAGCATTTTAAAGACACATTTGTCATTTGTTTTAACTGAAATGCTGCAAATAAGTAAATCCTGTGCATGTCTGACTTTAAAAATTCAGATTCTTGTTAAACTGTTTTCTTTCTCCTCAACTCCTTATTTGAAGCATATTTTTAATTATGCATCATTGCCCACACATAAATTCATTTATGTATATTAATTTTTGCTCCACTTAGCAGAGTGGTCACTTAATTAAATGTCTTCAGTTGTTTTAATGAAAAGAAAAAAAAAAGGACTTAACAGAATGTGTAGCACTGTGCATTTAAACATACTATTTGTTGCCTTTATTTCAGTCCATTTGTAACACTGATACTAGGACATTTGTGGAACTGATATTAAAAAGTAATGTACTTTTCTAAAGCCCCCAGACTGTTTAGCAGATTTTTAAATTGAAATCAAAATTATACAGATTTTTCATTCTGATAATTTTACCAATTCACTAATTCTTTAATCTTTACAGGTCATTGAACAGCTTCACATTAATGAGATGTAGTTAAGAACAAATTTTACAGTTTTTTCTCTCTTTTTTTTTGAAAAATGTTGCATATCGTTTGCAAATTAGAAAGAACTTGTTCCATTTATGGTACATTTATTTAAAATAATCGAATGCATGAGAGCCAGCTGAACACTGTGTGCAATGATGCTTTAAAACAAATTACCATTTATTTATAAGGAAGAAATAGACTTTTAAAAAGCTCACAGACTGCATTTCATTATTAATGGTGCTCTCCATGCAAAACTGATTTCTTTCAATAAGATACAGAAACAAGAGAAAACTCACAGAAAAACCAGGAAAGAAAGCTTCTCTTGGGGACATGCACACTTTCCACATTAGAAATTTCTAAAATATAACCAAAAATTGATGGCACCTGAGGCTCATGTACGAGAAATTTCAGTGGCAACTTCTCTGCAGCTCCCAGACAGCCTCAAACACAGTAGATAATGTATTTAGGAAGTCAAATTAGCCCAGATCAGCCTGCAAAAAACTTCACTTTCTTCCAGTGAGCCCAATGATTTCAAGAAACACTTCTAACATCAGATGCCTGAAAGGATCAATATTTCAAAATTATTGTAGACTGTAATTTCATGCTGCGGAAACAGTGAAAGGTAATTACTCCAGCTCAAGTGTGTTAAATTACTATTATTGTCTTCTAAATTGAATAGACTCTTTATCTTTTTAAACAGCAAGTTAACCACCCTTGATTTCCTGGGCCAGGTTTGATGCACAGCACTCCTGAAAGTCAGCACTCAGTGCTGGCTGAGAGGTCCATTGTTACTCACTCCAGAAAAATCAGCTTCCTGAAGAGTAAGCCACATGTCTCAGCTGAATATTTTGAGTGCTGTTCATTCTCTAGGCTTGCTTGTAAAAGCCTGAAAATTGTGCATTTGACTCCTTCTGGAAGCCAAATGAAAAGCATTTCACACTGTTCATAAACAACTATTTCATTACAGAAGATCAGCAACCAGAAAAAAGATGTTTTGAGGGGCAGGTAGCAAGGTTCATCTTCTTTTAGGAAAAGAACAATTTAAAACTTTAATTCCACGAGCCTTTATTATATCAGCTTGCTGATCCACTTGCACTTGCTCTCCCTCTTTCATGTCTTATGAGCTAGAATCTGACCTGTAACTTCATAGATCAAGATAAAGGAGTGCCACAATTTCTTAGTCAATTTTAACACTAGTACAGATGGAACCATAAAAAAAAAAAAAGTCTGTTAAATCAGTTTTTTAAAAAGCACAGAAAATATTTTAGTTTCAAAAATATATGAACAGTTTGACAATAATGACTATGCACCTGATATTTCCAGAAACTTTCTTTACACAGGGGGATGACACACTTAAAGCCTAGAACTACTGTTACTAATGAGATTGCTGTTAACAGGCAGCAATATCAATGCCTGACTGCAAATTCCTATCTGGCCAGTGATCTGACAACAATTCCAAATGACTCATTAGTGATCTTCACTTCAGGAGGTGCTTTGTAAAAACCTGAGCTCATTCCTCTTCTTTCATTGAAACAGCTATTTGCATAAATCCTGAAATTCGAAAATTTAAGTTTCTCTGTAACTGCCAGCTATTGTCATTGGTGAGATTTGAGGGTTTCTAATAAGCTTCTTCACAAAATTTCTCAGCAAAGAAAAACACAAAGGAAGTTACAGTTCCTGGGGCCTGTTTCCAGCTCTGCAATCAGTCCCTCTGATGACCTTGCTTTCCAGCTATTCTGATTTTTGCCTCTTGCAGCCTTGGGGAATGACATAGTCTCTGCATAAATTCTGCTTATTTTAATATTGCCTTCCCCCAGTGAAGAGCCCCTGAGATGGGGTTCCTGCTCTGTCCCTTTATTCCCTGTCCTACTCCCAAATGGAGCAAGGAGGAGGTGCCCAGGGCTAACTTGCTGCCACAGCAGTGTGCAATGGGGAGCTGCTCTGACAGCAGGGCTCAGGATACAACCTAGACCACCAGGAAGAGCATCCATCCTTCCCTTCATTGCTCCTGTTTGCTTCCATTTCTCTCAACAAGGGAAGAAGGCAAAGGAATCTCAGAGCTCGGGATGAAGAGATGCAAGATAAAGACAGAATGGGAGGAAAAAATGAGAAGGATGTGTTCCTAGGAGAAGGCTTTGGAAAATTCAGCTTCCTAACCCCGAGTCCAAACAATGTAAGGAAGAGAGAGGACATGGTTACTCCTATTCTGTTAGACAAATGGAAAAGACACACTGGTCTGACCCATAGTAAAGATAATGGCCTGCCCTGAAGTACAGTAACTTCTGAATTTCATATAATGCCTGCACCACTTCTGTATTCAAGTAAGAACCAGGAGTCACTGACAGGAGCCTAGGAGGAGTATATTGTAGTGACTATAGCATCTAGCAAGCAGTGAATTACACCACAGAAAAAGGTGTGGGAAAGGGACTTTTCTACAACAGGCTACCTGACAAAATAGTTCAAACTGCTATACAATAGCAATATATCAATATAAACAATCTATAGCAAAAATTAATCCATTGGAGGCCTCTTACACTATGTGTCTTACACTACTGTGTAAAATAAGGCTCTGCTTTTCAGATTAGATCTGCATTTTAAAGCTTACAACTTATTGTGACACTTTCCATTTGCAGAGGCTGTGATTAGAAACATGAAAATGGATATAAAACAGAAGCACACAATAACTTAATTTGGAAGAGAGATCTGTAAGACCTGTGGTGCAAACATACCACTAAATGCAGGTGCAGAGATGAGGTTAGAGACAATTTCAGAAGTTACAACACATTTTTCAAGGCCTTGCTCAGTGGTGTTTTGATTATCCCCAGAGAGATTTCACTGCCCCTCCTGCACCAATATTCGAGCTCCTTCAGTGTGAAAATTCTCTAATATCAAAACAGGATTTCATATGTTGTAACCTGCTCCATGCCCCTTTTTATTTTGCTGCGCATATTGAGGATTTTTCTATCTTGCTCATAAACTTGTTAAGCAGTTGAGACAGCAATATGATGCACCTTCTCTTCCTCAGACTGAACCAACTCTCAAGACACTCCTTGTACCTCATGTGCTTTAGCCTCCACAATGATATTTCAGAACTCTGCTGGACTTGGCTCTCTACCACTGTCCCCCAGCAAGCCCCAAACTGGAGACCACATTTGAAATACTCCTTCCCTTTCAGAAGAGGGAACACCTGCCTCCCTCAGCCTGCTGGCTGCTCTCCTGTGGGAACCCAGGACATCTCTCTTGCTGCTTTGGATGGGCTGAGCCCCGGGCAGGGGGCTCAGAGGGTTTGGCACAGAGCCCAAGACCCTTCTGCCCTCGATCTGGAGCCTTGGAAAAAATTACCAACTTTATGTGAGGAGTTACAAACCAGGAAAAGTAGAGTAGAATGATCAGCTTATCACTGAGTAGAGAAATAGAATGTTAAGATTTTTATGCTAAGGGTACAGGGGGTCAAGATGGAGCAATCTGGGCGTGCACTGCCCTCCTTCCTTCTTCTTCATGGCCTCCATCTTCTTGGTGCTGGTGGCACTTTGGGATTGGTTTAGAGTAGAAACTGACTGTCTAACACAGGTGATGGGTATTGGGGATTAACTGTAAATAATGTCTGTGTAGTTTATAGTATAAAAAGACAACACAGCCCTGAGGGTGGGCAGTGTGCCTTGAGCTGAGCTGCTGAACACATCTGGGCTGGGCAGGGAGAACATGTTATAGATAAGAGAAAATAAACAACCTTGAGAACCAAAGCCAAGCAGCTCTGACTCTTTCTTCAATCACCTGGCTGTGAAAAAGGACTCTTGGGAACATCCTAGTCAGGGAATCCNCAGCAGGGTAGCAAAAGGCATTGAAGCACCTTGACCCAAGCAGTGACTCTTGAAGGAGGACCCTGAGTGGACAACCCTTTGAGCCTGCTGGTGCAGCCAGTTTCCCACCCACCTCAGAGCACATCCAGGCAGCTCACATCTCAACAAAACATAACAAAAAGTTTAAAACATTATCTTGTGAAAGATATTTGGAATTCTTTCAAGTAGACAGAAGCAGATTTGCCAGCCTGAGAAGAAAGGACTAAGCCAGTCCTAAGGAGGAGGCCGGGAGCCTGGGCTGTCCCAGGGGAGAGCCTGTCCTTGTGCCAGATGTGCTGCCAGGAGCAGGGGCAGCTGCCAGCTGCCAGCAATAACCACGGTGCTCACCATGTTCCTGAACTCCTCTGGCAGCATCAGCCAGCCAGAGCAGTCTGGGGCCACCTGCCAGTGCTGGGGTGGCAGCAGGGCCACGTGGTGCCCACGCAACTGCTTCCTGCACTGTGGCAGGAGCCAGCCTGGATGCTATTCCTGGTGCAACTTTCCAGCCAAGCAGTCTGTAGCTGTAATGTGCAAACTGCAGGCATGTCAAACAAGTTCTTAAAATTTGCCAACATAAGTAAGCATTAAAGCTGTGATGTGCATGAATTTGTGGTTTGCTTTAAGGGTGTGTGTGCACATATAAGTTCTTATTTATATTATTGTCCAGGTAAAATAATGGCAGTGTCTTCTTGTGGTTTAAGAGAAATATACCACTTTACCAAATGCTTAAATAACCAAAGTACTTGGATGCATTGATCCTTCCTTTATTCCCTACAGATATTAGCTATTGCAGTGTTTTGGGCCAACTGAAAATATGTTTCTAGTCATTTGCCATTGAAAGCTTACAGTCTACTTTCTAGGACCCATATTAGTGCTTTTTTTCCTAAGGAAAATCATTAGAGATCTTCCACATCTCCTTTGTGAAATCTGTGTGCTTCTGCTTCACTTCTCAATCCAATTTAACATGTACATCTGTACTCTTTTAGCAGTTGGTATCTTTACCAAACACGGAAAAAAAATAAGAGTAATATGTGATAGTTGGTTTTAAACAAATTTTAAGGCATGAATAAAAACTACTTTTTCTTCAAAGCTCAAAAGAGAGCCCTTCATGACCACTCTTGGCAGATCACAGAAGATGGGACCTAGCCATCTTCTAAACAAGAGGTTGCAGATGCCAACTTGATTTCTCAAGTGACTAAACCAGACATATTAACTCAGATGGAACAAGAAAGAGATGCCTTCCCTGTCCCAACAAACATATTATCATGAGGGCTGTGAATACTACGTGTTCAATGTTCTATGTGAAAGAATGAACAGCAAAAGCTTTCAAAATTTAGTCAGCTGTAAATGCATACTGTTCCTTGAACTTAAGATGTGAGCTCCCCTGAAAGCTGGCCTTTTAAAAAGTTAGAGAACTATATTTGAAAAGTGAAGGCACAGCACATATAAAATTTCCATATTTTAAGAGGAAATACAAAAAAAAATACATCATAATCTTATCAAAATGAGATTTTTCAGTGTAATTCTAGTTGTACTAATTCAGTGTTTAAGGATGATCTGTCAATGCTTTAAATTCTGCATATTTCAAAAAACAAACATTGATTGGTCCCAGTTCTAGCAGTTATCATGAATTTCAATATACTTGTTATTTTTTCCAGAATCACATACTTTGAAAGCAGCATTCATTTCTAAAGTAACAAAAAACACAAAACTCTAAATTCATGGTAGGAGAGAAAGGCTGGAAAGCATTAACTAAACACACAGATAAAATTTCAGAAATATATTCCAATTGAAATAAATTATCTTTCCCACAGTAGTTATTCCAAAGCAAAATGGGGTTTGTTTCCTGATAGAGCAGCCACACAGGGTCAGCAATTAGGAAAGAGCATGCCACTTCACATTTTTTGCAAAATACCTTCAGCTCTTTATTCTCATGTAGATTAGACCTAGACCTTCCAGACTACACCTGGAAATAATGAAGAAACCTGTCTAGACCCACAGGGGTTTTGTTGCTTGTTTGGTTGGTTGGTTTTTTTCCCCCAATCACAATTTCTTAGAGGTAGAGGACAATTTTGGCCAGATCTAGTTATAAAAAATTTTGGCTGTTTCCTAGGCTGGCAATCAGCTTGCACATCAAGGATGGTTGCTGTCCCTATTTTCTACATTTTCTTTTCACTAAAAGAAAATGTAGAAAATACGAAAATATTCTCTTATTGTAGGACCAAAATAGAATCCTAAATATTGTAGGACCAAGATAGAAAATATTCTGGTCCTACAAGAGCCCCAGCAGGGACACTGGGGTGGATCAGGACATGTGGTCCTCCCACATCCTTCCCATCAGTACAGAATCAGCTGGTCCAGCACTTCAGTATCCCTGCCCAGCCCCTCTCTTTCTCACAGCAGGACTCACCCTGGTCCTTAACCTGCAGAGTAATTTCTGTTCCACACCCCTGAGCATTCCTGAGCTGCAGCTGAGCACTGTTCTTCACGTGCAAGTGCTGGCTGTTCTGGGCAGTTCCTCACTGAGGAGCTTTGCAAGGGGCAACTTTGACAACAGGACCCTAGGAGTCACTCTAAGTGTGTGCAAAGTGTGAATTACTGACTTGCCTCACTGAGGGTAAATAATGCACCTCTTTCTGAAGCAAAGCACACACCCCAAGTCAAGTTTTCCCTCCTTAGTTACACAGGCAGCCTGGAGTACATGGAAATAGGCCAGAGTCAAAGTGGACTGTAATAAAGTCAATGGCATTTTATCAGACACCATAGCTAGCAGCAGAATATGATCCAATGTGTGCATTTTGAACAGAATTCTTTTAGAAAGCACTTCAGAGAAATAAAACAAAACCAGTTTGTTTTCCTTGATAATATTCAGTCCATGCAGTACAACTCACAAGAGACCAGTAAATGATTGTTACTGGAAACTTTGAAAAATCATTGCAAAAGAAAACATTTATACAAGTTTATGGAGGCTTCTGAAGTATGGCTGATATGTTCAGGTCCAAAAAGGCTGTAAAGTATCAGGATATTACATAGAGTAATGCTGATGGTCTTTATTTACATTGAATGCAACTTAGTTTGCTTTTTGCATATAGGAAAGGTTAATTCTATACTGAACAATGTTTTGATTCTGCTCTAGTGAATTTCTTATAGAAACACTAAAGATTACTTGGATTAATAACAAGAGTAATAAAAATAGTCCCCACTTTATAATACTAAGATAAACATATGTGTTTGTAACGGGAAAATGTGATTTGTGGAAAAGATCTAAAATTTAAATCCTGGCAGTCAGGCTCAGAGAGAGTAAAAGTAGCCCTGAGTGGTCACCCAAAACTGGTCTCAGCCCCTATATTTGCTTATAGCAGAAGTGATTTTCTTAGGTCGTTTCTGGTTTAAACTTGCTACTGAAGATATTTGGATAATACTTAGAGTAGGGCTACAGCAAGATTTTAATCACAGTGTGATGCATCTCAGTGCAGCTTCTCAGCCATGTTTGAGCCAAGTTTGCAAAGTTCATCAACCTTTTGGTAAAACTGGGCCAAGTCTAGAGTGAACACAGATTGATTTATAGCACTGCATTTAAAAAGGAAGCACCTTGTTATCTTTAGAAAGTTCAAAATTTAAATAATAGTCTCTATGTTTTAAATCAATTGGATGCCCTCTTATGAAATAATTTACCATGTTCTGTCTATTCAGCTTTGGAAAGAATACAGAGAAAGACCTGGGCCAATGACAGGACTAAAAACCAGGCAACAGTCAAGATTGTAGTCATAAAAATACATCTCCAGAAGGAGAGCTTGAAATATTACAAATTTTGTTTTGAGAGGAAACACAGGAGGAAGCAGGAGGGAGCATGCTAGAGCTACTGCACTGAACACAGTCTGAGGGATTTCAGATGTTCCCATGTCCACTATCAGGGAATGAGAATAAAGATTGCAAAAATACTCCTCTTAAAGTGTAACACTCTTTTAAAACTGTAATTTCAAGTTGCTCTTTTATTTTTTTTTAACAACATATTATAAATAACCTGTAGAATTCATTGTTATAATGAAAAAGTTTAGCTGGTTTTAGGGAAAATACAAGTGATTAGGTAGAAAATCTTAACAACATAAACAACAATGATTAGCACAAAAACTGACTGGCTAAAGGGGTGAGCCTGATTCAAGACAAAACAAAACTTACCTCTTAGACAGGCTGCCCTTTGTACCAAATAATACCACTACTATTACTAATGTAATTTTTTCCATTATTAATTCAGCATTTTTATTTCCCTGTTATGTTACTAAACTTCCAATTGATTTAAGATTTTAAATTTAATTTTTCATTTTAATTTTTATTGACAAAGGATTGCTTTGAGGTTAATAATCTGCAAAGATTGTGTGTGTTCTTCAGCACACAGGATTCTGAGAGAGGCCTGCAGAACTGGAGAAGTCACTTCATGCATGATTACATGATATATCTCCTTGCTTTGGAGCTATCAATAACCTTAAAAATAAAGATATCATAGCCAGATAATTCATTTCATTCTAGCAATTATTGATCTTTATCAGTGCATACCACCAGAGCAGCCTGGATACCATCTAGGAGCTTCACTAAAGTATTTGCATAAATCATCATCATGGAGCCCCTCTAGGCATTTGTTGGGTTTGAAGTAACTAAGATGCAAAAAATCCTCTTTGACTAATAGTCAAGAGACAGCAACTGACACCAATCAATGTCTGTAACTGAATCAGGTGCAACAGATTTCTCCAGAAGCCTGGGCAAATACAATCTGGGGACATGGAAAGAAATCAAGAATGGCACTGGGAACATGGAAGAGAAGTAAGAATATGTTTGCTGAAAATATTAGCAGGTAGTCTAAAATGTATGCGAGAATGCCAAAATAGTATGGATTAACCAGAGGAAGCCAGAAGAGATCAGAATTCAGTTTCTGTGCTCAAAGAAGCTTTTATTCTTTCTTCTTCATCTTCCTCTGATGCATCAGAGATTGGCCACAACTGCAAAGAACATCTTAGGTAAAGGTGGACAGCTCTTAGACTACACAGAATACTAATTTTCCTAGACATGTAGCTCAAGGTATAGAAACCAATAAATTAAAAGCCTCTGCTACTTAGAGAGTCATGTTAGATCATCAAGCCATTCCTCTTCTCCTGATTCCAGATGTTAATCATGTGCTTTAGCCACTTTCCTGTCTGCTTCATTCACTGTGGCTGTGACACATCATATATTGGGTATGGAGAATGGGGGTGGTCAGAGCAGTAGCAGCAAGGAACATGGGTGATTTGAATTCCATCTTGCACCAACATTCTTCCATTGCCTTGAATACTCTTGCAGTGTAAAAGTAAGTATGCCTTGGGTTTAAGCATGAAGGTTGGAGCATTTAGATTCACCAAATATGAACCTGGAGCAGGTATCCTGCACAATACTTGCTTAGTATTTGTGGCAATCTTTCACAAAACCTTGGTGTTCTTGTCTCTGTAAAAGGTGTTTTGTTACTCTGGGGCAACACAAGTATGACACGGAGCAGTTCTGTTGAAAGCAAACTAAAAAACTTTTTATTGAAGTATTTGATTCTATATATATCTCTCTTTTTGAAATGCCAGTATCATTGGAGGGTGACAGTGCCACCTCCTCAATGTCACTGGGCAACCCAACAGTCCATCAGGTTGCTCATCCCCCATAAAGGAATGAAAAACAATGAGTTAATTATACAAAGTGCGTGAGAAAGTTCTGTGCAAATATATAAACATCAGAAAGCTCGGTAAAACTTGAGAAAGTCAGGGCAACAGTATTGCCTCCAGGTGCACAAAGCCCACAGAATATTTTTACCTTTCTCCCAACACAACAAGGGGTCGGCAACAATCTGAGATGCAAAAAAAAAAAAACAACTTAGGGAAGTATTTTTGAGACCTGCATATCTGGATGTCTCATAAACCATCATTGGATTAGGAGAAGGTTGGACACCACACTGGCAGGTAGTCAGTGAAGACATCAGCATGTTGTAGGATCACCACTACAGAAGGGAAGCTCAGCTCACTGTCCTGTCACCTCTGGGGAAAGGACAAGCACCAAGCTGTTCTTGCTGTTGCTGGACTTCAAAGAGCCAGGCCAGCCCATGGCATTTTTCAAACATTCCTAAATCAGCTCACATCTGTACAGCAGGTTATCAAGGGAGTTCAATGAAGCCACTGAGTGCAAGTGCTGATCTTTGACTTGCAAGTCTCTTTCTCTCCACCTGTCCTACCACATTCTGTACAGCCACGGGGGGAAGCCTCTCCTGAGGAGCAATTTCTGGACAGCTCAAATGAGCTCAAATTCACTGCAGGTTCCATGTGGCAGAGGAGTCAATTCTGCTGGACAGCTTGGAACTTTCAGGAATGGCTCAGATTGAAACATGCCCAACAACTAAGTTCCACTTCTGTGTATCAACCCAGGGATGTGCCAAACCCCACATGTCTTGTGGGAGCAAGGGGAAGGCACTCAAAAGATATTTTTTAGGAGGAGAGAAAAAAAGAAAGTGCAGCTACTTCTGTGATCAGCTTCAGATGACATAGCTATTGTCACAAGAAGAAAAAAATCTAGGGAGTTGTTTCTGTTAAAAATATTAAATTTAGATGAACCTTGACATTTCTAGGTGAGAAACCAAAGTCTAGCTCCAGGTAATAGCATGCGTGCTATGTATGTCACTAATGAAATACATACAACTAAGACACATTAGTTAAGAGAGGCCCATTAGTCATTTATGTGTTTACAACACAGTTCCTGCTGCCTGAACATAGTTCCTCTGACTTGATGAACTGTATGCAGAACACCATTGTGATTTTTCTACAGAGCACTGCAGAGCTGGTATCGAGGAAATGCAAACACCACGGAGTGCTGCGAGATCCAGACTCACAGGGTACCGCGGTAGCTGGATTGTTTGAAAAGACATATGGCATCCCAAGTGTAACAGATAGTTGAATCTCAAGGGGGAACCATTGTTCATTCATCTGGACCAAGTGACATTCTTTATGCAAGAATAATTCCTGATTAAAGGGTGAGTTTTAATGGAAACTAATTAGGCAACCTCTTTAGCCTGGGCATAATGATCAAATGAGCTGTCACACAGTACCTGATACAATGATCTCACTTGGTACAAGATTTTATTCCTTAGCAATTACACTCCCACGTTGCACTGCATGTGTTTATTGCCTGGAGCACACATGTCAAATTAAAGAGCAGCTTATGCACCTGATATTTAATTATTGCCTAGCACTACAGACAACCGGGAAATGTCAAAGCGAGCAGTCCTGCACTGGAGCAACGAAAACGGATATCTTCTCTGGCAAGGAAAAAAATAGAGATAAAATATGTATGGATGATTCAGTTGTCTTACAGTTCACAGTTACAAAAAATGGCCTCCCAAATCTTAAATAATTTACCATCCTGCTCAATGCAGAGAGTACTCCCTGAGCAGAAGGGTATGTGAAACAGGTTCATCAACTCACACGATTATTTGTATTAGATGCATTTTTGCATGATTAGAGTGTTTAGAAGAAAATGTTGAAATTTGAGCTGGCCTATATCAACTTCAAATACTAAAGGGATCATTTATTTATTCAGGTATGGACTAATTCACAGGTGTTAAAAGAAACATTCATTTCTACAACCCTGTTATCCTGCAGTTAACTTAAAATCATCCTTAGCTTACTGGAAATTTTCCTAAATTCCTTCATAGTCAAATCACCTCCTTAATCCTAGCTGTAATAAAGCTGAAATAAAAAGCCAGCAATACTAAAAGAGATGGAGGCAAAGGTTTTCCAGCAAATTGAGACAAGCTAATCAAAAAAGAAAGTTTTATGGCTCCAACAGAGGTGATGACAATAAGGTGAGGAAAAATCCATACCGCCCCAAGTTTTGAGCACAATTTTTAATAAAGAAAAAATGTGCACAATACAAAAGAGTTTCTTTTAGTCATTGATCTGTAATGGAACACCCAAATAGAGATACGATGGTATCCTGTGGCTAAGAAAGTTGTGTGTGTGTATCTTGGACCATTCTACTCCCAATAAAGGAATCTAATTACCCGTAGTCTTAATTGCACAGTCTAATACTAAAAAGGCTTAATAAGAGTGCTTTTGTATTTACAAAACTGCACAGCTTGTGAAAGAACCCTCAAAACATTTGGCAGGAATCCCAGCCGAGGTATGACTGACTGGAACCTCTAATGACTACAACATGTAAACAAGTGTTTTGTTTCGGCTGATAATCATTAACTTCCAGTGTCAGACTTATCCCACAAGGTTTTGTTCACTCCTTCACCAGGCTGCTTTACAAAGGCATCTGGTGCTAAGGGAAAGGGCGAGGGGGGGGGAGGAGGAAAGTGCAGAGTGCTATACAGTGTTGTCACTCTTAAACTAAAGTGGCAGTAGGCAAATGAAAGGGTCATGAGGTAAATGCTTCTAACAAGGAGCAAGCTGCTGTGATAATTCCCACCATTCTTTGATGGTCCCTCTTACTGTGTGACTTAGTGACATAACGTGCTAGACCTCCTGGTTGTTTTATTTTATTTTTTAATGAAGAAAGGTAATTTGAAACAGAGCCTCTCTGAATTATTGTTTCACGACAAGGTAGCTTTCAAAATTAAACATGCGCAAAAAGGAAAAAAAAAATAAAATGGAAACTTGGTTTCCCTTACTACTGTAGTACTGGAACAATCTGCCTCTAAGTGCTGCATTAAAGAGGAGCTGTTGAATACAAGTCCTATTAGGACAAATCTGGTTGCACACAGAACAGAAGGGAAGCGTGTCAGAAATGACACAACCTGCCCTGGCTAGCTAAGCAACAGTCATTTTAAACGGGAATTTCAGATGTCCAGATCCCCAGCTAGACCAACTCTGCTAAAATGCAGACACCATGGAGAAGCCTAACCCGGACTTCTCATCATACCTTTATCATTAAAGTACTTCTCATTCAAATAATTTTATGTAGAAACACTGGAGAAGTTGTAAAAAATTACGTCCATTATGTATAGCGATTAGCAAAACTTTGCGGTCTATAAACAAAACACTGAATAGCCCATATTTACATTCTCAACTCTTTCTTAGCCTGAGAATTGCAGCTAATTTGGTAATTTTTAACCACAGGGCTGTAGACAGCCAGCAGTTTCCAAAGCAGCAGGAGTAGCTTGCAGCCTGCAGATCTAAAACTTCTGTGTCTACCTGCGAGCAAAAGGCCGTTCGTAACAACCACTTAACTATCGATGCCACCGAGGCTCCTTTCAAAGGTTTACACTTATTTCATGCCCTGCCAGGATGCTGCCTGTGAAGGAAACATTTCCTGCTCAGCCTCAGCAGAGCTCTGTGAGGAGCAGGCTGCTCCCCACTGCACCAAGGAATTTCTGCGTGCAGCTCCGGTATATAACCCCGCAGAATCTGGTAGGAGATGTGAAGCAGCCCAGCTAAATTTATTTGAGAAACACTTGGCAAAGCAAGTTTGCAATTGTTTAATTTTCATTATAACTGCTGCCTCATGAGATAATGAGCCCTCATAAGAGTGTTTTATATAAAAGCACATTATGCCTTTACCCAGCACACACAAATGGCCAGTGATTATTAACAATGTTAAAGTGTCAGTAGAACCAAACCAGCAGAAAGGCATAGATTTAGATGCCATAAAAGCTGCAAATGACTGTTACATTGTTTTAAAAAAGCATCTTAAAAAGGCTCTCACAAACGGAGAAAAAGAAATATTTGTTAGGTGGAATAGAAATTTATGATGAAATGTCAGTCAAATTTGACTTCACGACAAGCATTAGGCACAAGAAGCAGCTAAGCTCATCCCTGCTGCCACTTTTCAGTTCTAGGATTAGAGACAAAATGCTCCATAAATAATTTTTGATTTTACCTTTGGCTTGAATTTTTTTTTTCCCCTTGCCATTGCAGGATTTCAGTGTTTTGGAATGCTTAAAAAAAACATTCTCAAAGTAAAACTTCAGAAAGTCCAAATCTGCACATTTGCCACTGATTTACAGTCAGGAAAAAAAAAAAGTCCAATATTTAAATGAAAGTCTAGTAAAGAGTGCAAGGTCTAGACAGGATAATCTCTATCTAAATTATTACAAATATTTTAGAGGCTTTTAGCCTCAAAATGTCACTCAGAGCATCATCTCAGGTAGAAGTGGGTCTTATTCCCATTCACTGAGGGGAAAATTAGTGTGGTAAAAAGTCTGATTCACAAAAGATTTATGTTTGGCTGGTGTTGGTTATTTATGTCAGTTCTCCAAAGTTATTCACACGAATTTAAACTCAGTAGGCTCTGTTTAGGTTCAATTTTTAAATTAGAAAGAAAGAAGAATCGTGGGGTGGGGTTTTGAGGGTATTTTTAAATTTTCTTTGGATTTGAAGTTTTTAGGGGGGAGTGGGGGTTTGCTTATTTATTTGTGTTTTTTAAGTTACCACTACCTGGCAAAGAATACAGTATCACCCAGGATTTGTCAGAGGAATTACTGTGTTTGTCTCCATGAAACTCCAAAGCTCTACAAATGCATGTAAGTTAAATCATTTTTAATTTTAGCTTGTTCAGCTGCCAGGCCACATGCTGCATTTCATTTCATCCATTAACAAAAGGTGTTCAAGAGCAAATGAGTTGTGAATGTCAATGTTTTCCCCACTAAAGATATGCTATTATAAATATAAACCTTCAACCTCTTTATTAAATGTGAACACAAACAGAAATGTGAAATCAAGCATTTTAGACTTGATCCATGTAATCTATTGCCAATAATATTCTTTTTCTCATTTCCAACTATTATTATTTTATCTTACACCCACAGTAGCCTTTTCAAATGCAATATTCAATAAATATTTGTCCATTCCTCTCACTAACCACAGGCCTAATTTCTTCTCCTCAGTTATTATAAACCAAATACTTTAGAAACTGATTTAGATAGCTCAGAGAATAAATTGGTATGTCTGTATAATTAATATAATATAGATTTTTGAACCAGATAGACGGGAGATATTTCAAACATTACTCTAAAATATTAATATTTCATTGCTTTCATTGGGCACTCAATTGTGAGCTGAGTTTAAAGCAATAAATTAGTCTTCCTTAAACATGCATTAGATAGATATTGTTTCTTTAAAACTGGAAATCTATCATTCACCTCCAGTCAGCTTTAACACTTAGCAGGTCTGTAATAAACACACACACAAGCAACAAAAGCCTGAACATTAGCAGAGATGCTAAGAGGGCTATTAATTAAGCCACATTAGTACAATGTGATCAAAAACAAGGCATCGGTATCCTTAGGGCAAAACCACATTTCAGGTCAAACTTTACACACATGCACACATCTATATAAATATACAGATATAGATATAGATACACCCCACAAACAGGCACACAGAAAGAAGTATATACCAGGCAGACCCTTCTTTTATGCTAAGTATTAAAAAAAAAAAAAAAAAAAAAAAAAGAATAAAAGTAACTATTTGCACTGGCTGCTTCGTTTATTTGCACTGTGAATTATTTGAGATCAGATTTTAAAGCTCGTTTGGTTTCTGATGTGCTCCGAGCCCGAACCATTGTCTGGTGCTGTGTCTACTGATGGCCTGGCACCACCCGATGGCAGTCACCAGAAATGCAGATGGAAACTCCCCCAGATGCGTGGGGAGACATCAGCAACACCTGAACACATCAGAGAAAAGACAGTGAGCGTTTTCTCAAAAATAATCAACACATTTGTTTGTTCTGGGCTTTTTTTTTTTTTTTTTTTTTTTTTTTTTTTTTTTTTTTTTTTTTTTGTGTGTGTGTGTGTTTGGTTTTTTTTAATACCATTAAATAATCACAGTTCTTGTGATATCAAAGCTCATAACCCGATGGGAATTATTGTCAGGCCTCCTGTGACAGGAACCTGACCTACAGTGTGTAACCACAGAGTAAAGGGTAAAAGTTAATTAATTCTAGCAACTAGGGAAAGAGAAATAGGTGGCTTCAAAGCAGACAAGGAAAAAAAAAAGTCTTTAGTGATTTCTTAGCCACAGCAAATTTATTCAATCCTTACTTGCTCCATGACATATATTATGGATAATTTGAAAAAACGACACAGCAAAATGCCAAACTCCCTCCCCCTGCAAAAAAAAAAAACCCAATACCCTGACTCCTCAACCAAATGTAAGAGGGTAAACAATTCCCATGGCTCCTCCCTCCTCAGACAGAATAACAAACATTACTGCAGTAGCAAGAAAGCTGGCCATCCCCAAAAAGAGAGAAAGTCACAACTTCACCCCCAGACATCCCACTCAGCCAAGCCTTTGTGCAACTCCAAATCAGATTTCCAGCACACAGAATCACAACAAAGTGTAAAGGCAATATAAGAGGCTGAAAAAGCTTGTACAAAAATCCTTTTAAACAACTCAGGTTCTTTTTCTCAGAGAAAGTTCTTCTAAAAACCTACTTGGTATTGCAGGTTTAAGCTGTCCTATGCTCTGGTGCATAGTTTGCTCTTCATTGCCTTCATTATGAAGGTTGAGCTTTATCAAGTGTAAAAATAATTTCCTGCTGCTTCCAGAAAATTATAAAAGAGGGCAAACAGCATTTGGGCTTATACTTTTTTTTTGTTGTTGTTTTGTTTTGTTTTGTTTAAACACATACATAGGAAACTTGGAACGGATGAACTGGTGAAACATATTCTTATATTCTTTAATTGACAGATTGCTTTACTACAGGCTTTGCATGAAACTGACTGTAACAAGCATCTCTAAATTTAAGACCTCCTGGATTTCACAAACACAGAGCACCTGCAGGATTCCACAGAAGCTAACAGTGCTTTCACAGGAGAAATTAAGTCTCAAATGCCATCATAGACTAAAAATGCTGTGGCAGATTTATCCAATTCCAGATAAAATGGATTTTTTAAATGTAAAATGAAGTGAATGGGATAACATGTAAAGTTTACTTGCTCATGTGTTTAGAGGGATTTTTCTGGACATTTGAGTGCTAGAAAAGGAAATATTTACACAATGTATTTTTTCTGTGGTTCAACACTGACAATTAAACCATAGATTCTTGCCCACAACTCCCCTTAAGGAGAGTGTTTTGCAAGATAATTCAGAAAACTACAAAACACCTGTGCTCATGAGAGTAGCATTTGTATTTCTAGAAAAGCTTTATTAGGACAGAATCAGTTTTCTTCAACAAATTAAGACACAAACAATGCTCCAGAATGAGCAGATCTTACTACATGACTTTCATTATAGAATGGAGGTGCACAGGGATTTAATATTTCCTCTGGATGAAATGGCAGATCTGAACTATCTTGTGTCTTACAGAAACATCCTTTCTCTCTTTTCTTTATTTCTCTAGGCAATAAGCACACTAATGACAGAGGTTCACTGAGAAAAATGGAAAAGACACAGAGCCTGTTCTTCCTATGGTGGATTTTAACTCAGAAGACATTATTTGTCAGAAATTCCACAGCTTCAAAAGGAAAAGAAAACTAAACAGCAACAGCAAAGCTTGCAGCACTAAATATAATAGTACAATTTATATGTTATTTTCACAAGGATAAGCTGTTTTCTAAGGACAAGACAAAATAATCAACTCTATAGAAGCAGCTTGAGTAGTCTAAATATGTCCCAGTTAAAATTTTTAATGAAGCTGCAGAGTGAATGCAAATCTACAAGTCCCAGAGCTGGTGTAGCACCACATAATTTCTAGGTAGCAGTGCCTGAGAAGTCCCCTAGCAGCACACCACAACTCCAGCTGAGGAACAGAGTACCCTTGTAACACATTAGGGTCCACACAGCAGCATCCAGTCAGCCCCTTTAATCTGAGCACTGCCTTTTTACTTTGTGAGGAACCTCAGTCTGCTTTGGGGGGGTTGTACTGGAGGCCTTGGGATCCAAAAGCAGCAATATTATCAACACCAGCAAAGGCAAACCTCCAGGACCTTTTAGGAGGAGTCCTGAGAGCCCTGTAAAAACTGAGAGAGTCTCTCCCTTGCAGGGATACCAGTTATAAAGGACAAACCCCTCAGCCAGGTTTAACCATAACAAACAGGGCAGGGAGGAAAACCCACACAGGAAAAAGGGATGCTAAAATTATAGAGGAACAGTAGCACATATGTTGTATTCATTCCAGGTCAGAGTTCACAAGGAATTAAATCCTGGCAGAGCCTGAGTGCTTTTCAGCTACCATCGGGCCAAATCCTCCCGTCTTTCATGTTTCCTTAAAAAACAGCAAAACTGCCAGGGACTCCCAAATTATTTTTCCCTACTTAGAAGAATAGCTGGAGTGCTAAAATGAGAGGAAGATATGACAGAACTATTCTGGCTTAGTGACAGAGGTTTCTTGGCATATCTTCTTCCCCTTAAAAAGCAGGAAAGTCGGACGCATAATAGAAGGAGCCGACAGGAGAACAAACATTTCCCATAAAAACTCAAGGCAAAAGATGACTTCTTTCCCTGCTTGCTGGGAGGACAGCTTCCCTGGCTGCTGGAAGACCTTGCACACTGCTTTCCTGGAAAGAGCTGTCCCTTCCCCCACCCTCCTGCTGCTGTCCTGTTCCAGGTGAGATCAGCAGCTCTGAACCCCAGCACACCGGCCTGACGGGAAAGCTGAAAGGCTTTCCTGGGGTTTTTGGCTCACGACCTCTAACTTTTTGGGATGATGCCAAAGTACAGCTCTTTCTGTGCTTGTTGGCTCAGCAGCCCTAACAGGGTGAACCAAAGCCCAGGCCTCTAAAGGACAATTACTCATTTATGCACATTGAACCTACGGCCTTATAACAACCAGGACAAATACAGCACTTTAGGGTCAGACTCTGCTTTTGGGTAAACACGAGGCAAGCAGCACAGAGTGCATGTCATTGAGATGGCTGTGAGCAAGCCCACAAAAAGCACGTGCTTGCAGAGAGAAGGGAGCCTTACCCCCACTTGACACCACACAGCAAACATGGCTCTGTCGTGCTCTGTTTCTGCAAGGAATTTTTTGCATCCAAAGGGAGGAATTTTCACTGCCAGCCAGAGCTCTCCAAGAGACACCCAGGTTCAGAGAACAGAGTTCATGCACTGACAGACAGCCTGATGGCTCCTCGAAACCCCTCTGAAAAAGCTGCACAATAAATAAGGAGCACTTGGACCCAACATTTATGTAGTAATATAAAATATTAACTCCAGCCAGGGTGTGCAGACTTTGCCAAAGCTTGATTGGCGTTGGGTGATTTTGGCTCTGTGGCTTACAAAGATTTCAATGGAGACCTGGGTGACTGAAAATTAAGTGTAAAAAATTATAGAGACTAGAATCTACCTCCAAGTCCTTGTGCAGCAGAAGGGGTCATCCAGGTAGCTGCTATTCTAAAGGCAAGGAGGTGAATTTAAAAGCAGCTTGAAAGCTTTGAATAAAGAAAATAGTGGTAGAGAAAATACCATGAAACCTCACCTGGTAACAGCTTATTCTGAGAAGCAAAACCAAATAAGGGAAAAAATGTCAGAGGACATGGGAAACCAAGCAAAAAAATATGTAGCTGTCATTTCAGTTAATTTCTGTGTTCGTTATTCATTAAGTCTTTTGTCTACATCTACTGATAAAAGGCTTTAATCTCTACACTTCAATTCCAAATCTCTATGAATGACAATTTAAGGCATTTTATTTACCCCATATTTTTAAAGATGTGGTAATTAAAATAATCTGTTTTACACTTATTAAAAATAAATTATTGCATATTTTAATGTTTTTCCTCCCTGCAACTTTTTCTTAATTAGTTATTTAAACTGCGTTGAAAATCCCAAGCCAATACATTTCAATATTCATTTTTCTATTTTAATTTTTCAAACAAGAAGAAAAGTTTCCCTCTTTAAGCTGAAAATTCAATTTAAAAAGCAGATTAAATACTCATTGGTGTTATTTTACATCGTTCACAGAGAGCTTTTTTTTTTTCTTCAATATTTATTAATGACGACATTCTTGCATGTACACATTATCTTACATCTATTAGCATTTTTTATCTGGAAGGAACTTGGAGAGCTCTAACAAACAGACACTTTTGTAACTACGATGAGGGACTCATTCACTATTCGAACCCAAACCTCCCTGGAACACAAATCCTTCAACTGTTTAGTAGTCCTCAGCAATGCTGAGAAAACAGCAAAGAGCACCTTAGTGAACATCAGCAGAATTTAGTGCAACATGGACCCATTTCCTCTTGCTCCCATGAATCTTACCATAAAACTCAGAAAGAAAATAAATCAGCTTCGAGGCTGATTGGAGAGCTGTTATTAGTGCTGTTGGATATCAGGCCTTGTATCCCTAAATAAAGGATTAGTAAACTGCATATTCCCAAATCAGAAATGGCTGCACATACTTTACATAATTTAGTAGCACATACCTTCAATGATGTTGCTGTTTTACTCACTGAAGAGCATGAGACTACTTCACTATTAGCAAATAATAACCAAAATTACAACCAAAATCTGGCTGCTGTATCAGCCAAGATCCTCAGCTGATATCAGCATGTTCTAGGTGTATGCCATGGCCCCACAGCAATGCTAGAGAGGATACACATACATATGTACGTGGTTTAAATTTAATTGTAATTACAGACTTTGTGAAAACAAAGCTTCAGGGGAAGACAGAAGCTTAATTTCAGCTCAGTTGGAACTGAAGCAATCATTACACAGTGGGGATTGGTACAAAGAATGAATTCAGTAAGCTTATGCAGAAAATGACTGAGTTTAAAGGGTCCCTCTACATCTTAAAAAATAAAATAATTTTGCTCTTTGACCGTCTGTGTTTTTCCACCATGACATAGCATAAACTTCTTCCAAAGTGAGACACACACTATACTGTGTCTGGCTGGGATAAAGTTCATTTTCTTACATCTATAGGCACAAATGCTAAATGTGGCATGTATTTTCTACAATGCAGAAATGCATGTTTTTCATAATATCTGGTTTTCTAACTAATGTGCTATTAGAACAGCCAGTGTGTCATTTTGGTCCCATGATATTGGTGGTGACTGAAAGACTTCTAGTTTGGCCAGCCTGTTTCTAGTTTTTCAGGTAGATGCCCAGGCCAAATGTGAGGAGGGGGGAAGATGGGTGGAGCTGGTTTAGGGGTGGTTTTATAATGTTTGGTTTTGAATTTGATCTGAGATTTTTTTCCCTTCCCTTATTCCACTGTTTCTCCTTGTGCAGACTGGTGTTTTATTCATGTAGGCAGTAACAAGGTGAAGTATGAACAGCCTTGGCACAGGGTGTTTCCCAACTGCCAGCATCATTTTTAGTGCCTGCACTGTCCAATGCCCCCCTAATGAACACTGTCCTGCTCTTTCCCACTCATCATACAGTGGGCAGTGTACAGCACTCTCTCTTCAGCTGGCCTAAGCTCTTCAGTCTTTGACTGGTACACTATCTTCCCTTGTCAAACCCAGTTTCATTCCGGGCAAGATGCCACAGCTAAAGATGAAATTTTTACAAAATTGTCGTGAAGAAAATTCCAGAGATATATAAACTCAAAGTTTTTATGTTCCAATGTCTCCTTCCCAGTTGTCATAGAATTGTTTAGGTTGGAAAAGACCTTTAAGATCATTGAGTCCAACCACTAACTCAGCACTGCCAGGGCCACCATTAACCAGGTCCAAGGTGCCACACCTGCAGGACTTTTAAACACCTTGAGAGGTGGTGACCAGTGTCAGAAAGAAGCAGCAGTTTTCTCAAGTTCACTTTAGAAAGGAGGAGCAGAGAGAATCCAGTACTTGCTCACACGCACATCTCTAGCAATGCAATCTCCACATCAATCTGATGCTCAACAGTTCAGTAACAGGAAAATTGGAGCTACACAGCTAGGAAATCCTTGTTGGGAGTGAGGAGATTTCTAGTCCAGCCTCCTAAAAACTACTATCACCTCCCATATCCTGATTAAGTAATCACAGCAATCTTCTTTGCTCATACTCTGAGCACACAGAATAAATATCTTTAACCCTTAGCCCTGGGCACCAGCAAAGAGTAAGGCAAAAGAACCCTGGTTAAGTTTTGTCCAACTTGGGATGCATTATAATTTTCCAGAAGTACACATTGTACTAAACTGGAACAAAAGAGGAAATAATAGATTTATAAATTTATTATATTGTCCAGTAAGTGATATCTTCTCAGTCATCAGCCTTTCTTCCTCTCAAAAATGCATCAGATTCTTCTTCATTCCTGAGGGTTTTCTTTCTCTATAGTTCAAGTGTGATGGTCAAGCCACAGGGAAATGACAGAGCACATTATATCCACAGAAAATTATCTTAAATCCCAACAGCATGCCCAAGCCAATGATTATTTTACTTTATATGTTCAACATGTTATTCCTGCTTTTGACTCCAAATTAACCCCCAATAATTTTGCAAATTTCTTTCTTTCTATCTATCTATCTCAAATGTAACACTTGTAAGAAAATAGTAGCAAAAAAACTTGGGTTAGAACTGGACCAAAAAGTTTCAGTCTAATGCTGAAGATCTGGGTTTTAGGGTTTTGATAACTGCACTGTGACCAACTGTCCGCTCCAGTAATTTGGGAAATTTACAACTTTGAATGAGAGCAGAGATCTGCAGATTCCATTGCCAAATCAAAGCCAAATATATCAGCTGTCATCATAATGTCTTTATTCACAGAGAGGGGGGCACATTTGTGCACATAGATATTCTATGCACTGCATGCAAACTCCCTTCTGTAGGAATTACGTTGCTGCAAAGCAGAGCTAGGAAAGCTCTACACTAAGGCTACATCCCTGTGGAAATACTGCATGAAAAGGCTTTTCATTTTTAAAGATAAATTAATTTTTTTTTTGTATAATTGAGTCACACTTTTCATGTAGCACTCAGCCTAGGGATGTCTGCAGGAGAAAAGAACAATATCTTACTAAATCCCTTTTAGGATCATTAAATTTAGATCACAAAACTCTCACAGGCATGCAATTCCAAACATGTCACAGAAACAAAAGGAACAACAACAAAAAATGACAAGCTTCTCTTACATTATTTTCCTTCTTTACAATGATGTTTAAGGTAGCAAAGTGTTAATGAATTCAGTACAATGTATCGTGCATTGTGTTAGAACTTTTATATTGTTGAAAAATTGTCATATTTGGCTAGGCAGCTGCATGGAGAAAAAAAGCTCTGACAATATCTAATTGAGTCTATTTTTACTGTCTTTCAGATAACATTGTTAGAATTATGTACTGTACATATTTCTTATTTTTAGTTTCATACTCCCTCCCCCCCCCTTCACAGCCCTTCTCTGCAACAGTATTTTATTACTGCTTATATAAATCCAGGTCATTTTCACAAAAAAAGAGTGAGTCCTATTCTGTAATATTGAAATGGGGCTACAAGCTGTTATGTAAATCACTATTAATAACAGAGTATTCAGGACATGTGCCTCTAAAAGGCTGGTCCTTCTTTAGAAGGCTGGCTGGGACACAAAGGCTTCGAGCTCTGTCTCCTACTTTATCATCTGCTTCCTGGGCATTTCTGAGCTGAACATCTCATATCTCACTTGCCCTTTTCAGTAAAATGGGAACAGCAGAGTATTTCCTTTGGTTTTTTCTGCCTTTGGAAACAAAGGGTGCTCCAATGCA
Source organism: Peucedramus taeniatus (assembly GCA_013400575.1). Lineage (NCBI taxonomy): Eukaryota > Metazoa > Chordata > Aves > Passeriformes > Fringillidae > Peucedramus > Peucedramus taeniatus. The sequence goes on from WBNO01011933.1 coordinate 35,176, forward strand.
AAGCCTGCTTCTTCTGTGGACAGATGGTGTCAAATGCAACTGCCCCAACTCATACACAAAATTTCTGGTGTTGCCCTGGGATACTTTCAGCACAACAACCTTTCATCTCCCATCCTTACCCAATCAGCCTATTCACCTGGGATTTCTCATGAGTTTCCCAAGCCCCCACAGCCTTGTAGGAAAATCAGGTAAGTAGGTTAGTCACACAGAACAATTTTCTTCATGGACAGAAAGAATGTCTTGAGCCTCATCCTTTGCAAAACCCTGGTTAAGAATGATGCAGGACACTAAGCAGGGATTGTCAGAAAGTCTTTTTAAGAGGAATCAAATTGTCTGGGGCAGCACACAACAAGCAGCACCACCATTGATGAAGTCCAGGAGCAGAAAATTACTCCTCTGCACAGGCAGCCAAGAGGAGTGGATCTTCAGCCTTTGCAAATGGAAATAACAGAGCCTGCTTCCATGCAGGAGAACAGCACAGCAAACTGGATAAAGCAAGCCAGCCAGAGGAAATAGCCTCAGGACTCCACATAGAAATGCATTTGTTTAAAAATAGTGCTGTTGAAGAAAAAAGACTTTAAAAATATCCCACAAATTAAAATCTACATAAAACTTCACACCAACATCATCCTGTTCCCCACAATTGTTGTTTAAATATTATTTCATACCCAAGGTCTCAAGAAACAGACTTCTGGGGACAAAACTCTTTATGAAAATTTCAACCAGCCATGATCCAAGAGCACATTTTGCTATGTGTACACTAGGGACACCATCAATAACTGGGCTTCACCAGGCTTTGGAGGAAAACATTTTACTGAGAAGAAAAAGAATTATTTCAGTGACAAGGTACAGGAGAAGGAAGTAACTAACGGGCCTTTCAAGATGGGAAAGAAAACCACATCACTAAAAAAAACCCCAAAACCACCAAAAAACACTTCTCAGCTTCTTTGGTTAGCTCCTATTAACACCACCAAAATTTTTCCCCAAAATGTAGAGAAAAATATCTCCTCTTGAAATCTGAATGATTACCCATTCATGTGGGTAAAATTAAACACTGAGCAAAAAGTCAGCATTCCAGAAGCTGAAACTAGTACATTTAGTAGAAAACCCAAACTTTTCCTTTCTATTACTTTTTAACTCCCAACAATAGAAACTTTGAGTTTAGGATGAAAAGCAAGGTACCATTTTGCACAAGACTGACAAAGTAAAATACAAATTCTTTATACCTTTCCCTTGGCCCTTACCCTCCAATTCTGTTTTTATAAAAAGGTATTTTATTATTTTCCTGCATGACACCTCAGATTCTCATGATAGGAACCTAATACTGAGACATTGTTCTGAGTGATTTAAGCTTGTGTAAGCTTTCAGGTGCCCACGGGGGCACTGATTATTAGAGAAACAGGAGTGAAAAAAAGGCATGAGAATAGAACTTGGAAAGCATGGCATTCTCAGGGAAGAATAGCTGGGATCTAATGAGGAGCTGTACCTGTGAAACCTAATGGCCAGAACAGAATTAGCCATTCAGGGGGACTTACTCAAAATATTTCTTAGAGCAGGTTTAGCAGCAGAAGTGCTCCAAGCCAATATAAAGTGCAGCTGCAGATACAAGTAACAAATGCATGAGTTAGTAGGACCTGCTCCTCTGTTACAGATGCCCAGAGGCTATGGTCAGACATCCAGGATATGAAAATGGATACACCATATAATCAAGACCATAATGCCCACAGCATTCACTTCCATTTAGCCTGCAGGCTTCTGAAAGTACAGGGAAAAGTCTGGTCGATTATGGGAGCTGGCATTATGTATGTATGGCCAAAGAGAGCAAAATTCTCTAATATGATAACACCATTTTTCATTTTTCATGAGTTTCCTGATTTACAGTGCATAACATACTGGTTTGAGCAGATGGATTTAGGAATCAATTGCCTTGTGTGCAAACTTGTCTGTTATTTAAAAAAAAAAATCCGTATAATTTTCATGTGTGGATCTACACAAAGACTCAAAATGGAATGTCACCAACTTTGCAGGCTGAGCTATAATAACCTTAATAAAGATTCTGCCCATGTACCTCTGCCCGTTCCCACCAGAGGTGAGGACTGGGTCTCACATGAAAAGTTCCTTAAAAAAACCTAATTAAATCTGCTTGACTACTACCACTTACTGTCTAGAGTTACTATGTGACTGCATATAAAATAGCAACTGCTAATGACAAAAACCCAGAAATCTTAGTAAAGGAGGTTTCCACTTTCTGAATGCAAGATGAGCTGTAGCCTCATAATGATTGCTGTGACATTTATTATTAATCGCATATTTTTTTGGAAATAAATTATATTTTGAGGGTTTTTTGTGCAACATTCAGTCTAACCCTTACCTGTCTACTGTTCATACTCATGTTTGCAGTTTAACATGGGAAAATAAGTATTATATGGTCGTTTTCTGTTCAGTTCCAAGCTAGACAGATGATAACCATATGCACAAACCTCCTGCAGAAACACAGAATATGAGAGTGCTACCTGGACTATCAGCTCCTGGCCTCACAGGTGCACACTTCACATGAATTCTTCCAGAAGGGGCTAATTCTCCATCTTGGAAACTGCACCTTTGGTCCACAGGGCTCGTGGCAGGGGGTTCTGATCTCCCACTGCTCTGATAATTTGTTTTGTTCCTGATTTCCAACCTGAATGTTCTCATGGCCAACTCATCCCGTTTGTTCCCCAGTGTTCAGTGTTCTTGAAGCTTCACTTCCTCTGTCTCGTTTGCTTCTTCTGCTGTTAAATTTTCTCCCTCTCTCTTCTTTCCTTCCTGTTTCCCTGCTGTCCTTGAGAGTTTCTTGGGTAAATTACTGTTTGCAAGGACCTACTTGACAACAAATTATTCATTTCCATTTTGCACAATTATGCAAGTAATTTATTTAAGGATCCTGTTGAATGTGTGTACATATAACACACACAATTGTTACTAGTTACTGAATTATCAAACAGCTCAACATGACACAAACCAAAATAGAGACTTTATTTTTGTGTCAGTAAGAACACAGACTCACTAACGTGGGAAAAAAATTTTTTTTGGTCTTAGTTCTGTTTATGGCAAAGTCTGTCTTCAGGGTGATTTCCTACCACAGTGGAGTCACAGAAACAAAGCCTCTTCTCTGAATTATCTCTGCTTCTGGCAATTGTCAAAGAAAATACACTGAAATAACACAGCATTCATTTGGCCCAGCAAGTGTCATGCAAGCAGCTCTTACTGCAGTTGCAGCCCTGGGCCAATGCTCAGATCTGTGAATAAGTTCCTGACACAAGGGTCAGTCCCACACCAGCCTTCATTTTGAGAACTACCTTGGATAAAATTAGCAGAGACTGACTGTACATTTTTCTCTCTCTAAATACTGAAAAAATCATTACAAGGAAACAAGGACAACCATAAAGTGGCAACGGTTCAAAGAAGCATCCATAACAGGATGTAACCATTTCCCTATTGTGGTCCCTGCTTGTAACCCTGGAAACTCACTGGTAGGACATGAAAGATGAACTAGAAAGTAAACTCAACTTTAAAACATCAGAAGCAAAGCTGAACTTCATTAGCCAATGTACAAGCCATCTTGAAAATATGGGAAAATTAAGCCCTTTGCATGGTTTGAGGCTTTATGAAATTTACACCCTTAATATTTAAAATTATGCAATTGCTGCAAGGCCTCCCTCTATCTCTTCTGGAAAGTCTAAAACAAAACTTTCATTAAAGGAGACTGCAAGCTTGCCTGTGGAGCCAAATAATTTCCTCATATCCCATTTAGGAAAGCTCTTTTTTTACAGGTCAGCTCTGCTTACCACACATGCCTATTTTGTAAGGGATATAACTCATGCCAGGTAGAATAGCAGATGGGATGCTATAGAATAAAGAGATTGTTCTGGTAATTTGGGAGAAAGGAGTTAATCTGACTGCTCCATATGATTAGCAAAATGTATATTTTACATTTTGAGAATGACTTCATTTCTCCCATTACAGTGGCTTTTCCTTTTTTTGTTCTTTCTTCTGTTCACCTTCCTCTCTTCTCATGCAATACTCTTCTCCTGACTCTGTACACTCTGTACTGTCCCCCTTCCTCCTTGACACGTGCTGTCTCACTGGAGACACTCATTTTCCTGCCCTTCTCTCTCTTTAAAATGATTTATACCAGGTCTCTGGATTTTCCCAGCACTGGAGTGTCCCATGCATTGTGAAGGTATCAGCAAGGCTTCTTCTCCTACAGGCCAAGTCCTTCCCTGCCAGGATGGAGAGCAAGTTTGTCACTACTGCTTTGCATCACCACAGATTTCCCAGATATGGAGCCAGAAATACACCCCAACTGTATTCTTTGACCAGAGGTCTTACAGCCCACAGAAGGAGTTCCCAAATCACCCTGCTCAGTAGGAGTTTTGGAGTGTATTTTTTAAAACTAGGATTTTTTTCCATGGAGGGCAGCCCAAGAAAAAGAAGGAAAAACCAACACCTTTCCATCAAACCCCAAATTCCGCTCCACTGAAGTGAGAACAGACTTCAGTCTCAGGCTATTTTGTTTGATGCCCCTAGAGATCATTGACCAAATACAACTGTTTTACCATTCCCTCTTCTCATATCCCCTCTTCTCACCAGGAGATGCTCTGTGTACTGGAGCTTACACAGAATAAAACCCCTCCATGCTCCCTCTCTGCGTCTGCATCCAGATGGGGTGGCTTTTGTCCCTTTCTGCTGCTTGAAAATAAAGCCAAGAATCTTCCCCATTTATTGATTTCCAGAACCCTAAAGGTTTTGAAATAATGCCTTTGCCTTTCAAGCCAGAAGGGCTGGAAGCCAGGGCATAGGAAACTGGTGACAAAGAAAAGGTTTTTTGAAAGCATTCGTTCAGCAATTCAGAATCGATCTGCAGAGTGTGCTTGCTTTTCACAGCCATTAGAGCAAGAAAGCTCTTTTTGCACTCATGCCCTGCCAAAGGGCTGGGAGGCTGCAGGCTGTGGCCTCGTGGGCTGTGCACACCCCAGCTCAGGGCAGCCTGGCAGAGTTGGAGCCATTGCACAGAAAGGAGCCAAGGCCTGGGCAAGAAACCCACCCTCAATAAAGGAGAAAAGCATCAAAAAGGTCACATGATGGGGAATTTCTGTAAATCACAACCATACTCTCTCAGGTGAGAAAAAGAGGAAATGGCAGAGGAATCTTTCCTTGCATCACCTGTTGTTTTATACCTGGTAATTCAAACAAAAAATTACAGCATGGAAACGCACATCTGCCCCAAGGCAAGTAAGGGAACAACCACCTGTTTAACCTCTAATCAAGGCCAGCTCAAATTGCTCTATCATGTCTACAGACATGCAATCAGCCACAGAAAAGAAGTTATTGCAGAAAAGAAGTTATTTATCTCAGTGATCCCCAGTAAACTTCACATTTTCTGTGTAATCTGAAAAGACTGCCAAAATACTTTTTGTTTATTTCCTAACACAGAGGCTGCTCCATTGGACCTTCCACAAGCAGAAGAAAAAGCCAAGCAAGCAACCCTTTCCCTGGTCACAGAGCAGAAGAATTCCTCACTTCTGGAATGCAGGACCCCAAACTTCCTTGACATATCTGCTGCACATTGAGACAAAACAGCACAGGAAGGAGTAGCTGCTTGACCTCCCTCTCTACTGACAATAAGCACAACAAACATATGGGATGTATCTCTGTGGTGAGGAGACCAGAGAAATTCCTAATTTATTTAATGTTATCAGAAGCTGGAAGCATTCTGTGACTTAAAGGTCCCCTAAAAACTCAGACTTTTGTTAAGAGATTATTTTATCTCTATGGAAAGAAATGCATTCAGAGATCTGTTGCCCTGAGACTTAGGAGAAGTGTCAGGTTACAGCCATCTTCAGGAAATTAGAATCAAAAGGAACTTGAAAGTACAGCTTCTCAGAATCCATTTTATAACTTAAATATTTCTAGAGAAAAAGAAAATAAGTGTGCAGATTTTAATTTTTTTAAAAATAGATGTTTCTCTAACTTGTAGTCCAAGATTCCATGGCAGGACAGCACACTCTCTCATCTTTGCTCTGCAGTCTTTATACCATGCCCATGGCACATTAGAGACATCCATCCTTCACAGCTGCCAGTCTTTTTCAGTAACCAGTAATGAAAATATAAGAATATTGTAATAAAAATAAAATATAAGTATAAAATATAATAGAAGAGTATAGTAATAAACAAAAATCAAACAATGCAACCACTGAAAAGACCCACTAAAGAGTTGGACATGTGAAATTCCATTGCAGCAACCACTTTGTAGGCACCTGATCTTCAAGGTGGAACCCATAACCCTGAATTATACCTCTGGGTAATGACTGAGGAAAGTCAATTTTCTCAAAAGCACAGTCCTCAAAACAACTGTCATGTGTGCAGGGAGCTGCTGAAGGCAGGGAAGGGTGTTTGCTCACATTCTGCAGCTGCTGCAGGGTGAGGTCCCAGAGTTGGGAGAGGCTTCCAGCCATGGGGATCCCCTTGGTGGGTGGGTTCATCACCCATCCTCAGCCAGTGTGGGAAATCCTCTCCTGACCCAACCAGGTGTCACGACAGTCTCTGCCTATATATCATAGCAAGTGTGACACCTATGGATTCTGCTGCATAATTTGTCACACAGAGTCAAGTCAAGTCTCTTGCAGTGTTTCTGAACATGCTGCAGAGGTTTTTTGGCATCCTGTTCACACTGTTACATGGTATTTTTCTTTAAGTTTGTTCCCTCTGTTGGCCTAAGAAACATTAATGTGATAAACAAAGAACAAAAAATAACTTCAAACAGGTTAATTTCTACATTTGCATCTGCTCACAAAGCTTCCTACTTTTACAGAGAGAAAGTCATCATTAAAATTGCAAGGAATAACCACAGTTGTTAACAACTGCAATGGAATTTCAGAAGATGTGCTGTTTCTCAGGAGAGTTGGTCTTAGGCCTAGACTTTGTTATCAGCTCTAGGAGAACAAATCAGAAACCAGTTAAACAAACCTGAATTTATGCTTCCTTCCTGACAAGCTGTGACTGTGCAGAAAGATCTTTTTAATGCTTTGTTGCTACCACCATAATTAAACATCACAGATGTTCACTCAGATTTACAGCAAGTGTCATTTTCACTGTGTCAAAAATACAATATTGTACTTCCTACTCATCTTCTGGCCACAGCATGACCACAAATGAAAAAGAAGAGAGGGAAAAAAGAAAAAAACCAAAAAACAAAATCCCGTTGTGGGAACTGTCTCCTTGGGAAAAGGCTGGAATTTCAAGTCCTGGCACTATTTATGCATGCTGTGATTTCTTATGCACAGTCTCTATAGCATGAAAAAGCCTACATCAAATATGACCATCTTCTGAAGATTCTGTGTGGGTTTCGAAAAATCACTTTGCACATTCCAGTGCTCGTAGGTACCCACACTGAGTTATGAATAACTCCCAACATGCCTCAAAGCCAGCAAGCCTCTGGCACTACTTCAGGATATTCCTGGCAAGAGTTAGTTTTCCTACACCCATCATATTACACTCAGGTAACATTTTGGAGAAGGATATTCTACCTATGAGCAATCCTTTTTATTTTTTCTTTTTTTTTTTTTTTTTTTTTTTTTAAGAAGGGGTCACCCAAAGCACTCTTCTTTGTCTATAGAGATATTCAAATAGATTTTAAATCCTGGTTTCCCCAGAAAACAAGGCTGATGCAATCACATTTGTTTATCTGTTTTTCAGCAAAGCTTCCCACATCAGCACATTTGCAAGTAGAACTAGTATCAAAGACATGGTGAGTGAAAACAGGCTGTCAATAGAAGGAAAAGTTCCAGGCTGGGCTTGTGCACTCACTGGTCCCCAGAAAAGTTTGCACTCAGGAGAGCAAAATAATTTTCTCCTGTTGAAAAAATATGGATGATAACCCTAGAGGAAAAAAGAGGAGATCCTTCCAAGCCATGGGAAAATGTCAGATTTCACTGACAAGCACTGTATGCAGTTCCACTACAAACCAGCCCACAATCATTCTTGTACTCCTGAAATTATGTGGCTTTAGCTTTCATGTTGTTCTTTTGTGTCAGAGTAGCTCAGCAATATTAGACACAGTCTGCTCTTGGTGTACCTGTGCATGTCTGTGCACTTGCAAAGCTACTTCATTGTTTTTTTGGTTTTTTCCTCCATTTGGAAGGAGAATTTGCACCAGATCCACCAAGAAGCAATCTGGGCAGACAGATCCTGTGCATCAACCTCATTTATCACACAGACCTCTAGGAGAGCCCACATCTTCTGGTTCCTTTATGCATAAACATTTTCTGAAGATTTTTTTTTATTTTATAAAACATATTTCAGTGACACTACAACTGGGCAATGCTCTCAGGCATGGGGTGGGATTTTTGGGGAGTCCTGTGCAGGGCCACAAGTTGGGTCAAACACCCTGATGGGTCCCTTCCAGCTCAGCATATTTTGTGATTTTATGACCCTTCTTCTTTCTCAGTCAACCTGGCAAAATCAGTAAGACTCGACTTCCAAAAAGCAAGGCCCAACACCAGTTTTTTGCAGCACAGAGCAGAAATAATCTAGAGCTTTAATTCACTCTTAAATCTAGTTTAGAGCTCTGAAAATACATCTATATTTGCACTGTGTTCTCGTTTTGCAGATAAGTGATAAAAACTCAGTTTTCTTCATGCTTTCAGCTGATGGTAGGCAGATTTTACATGGTTTTCTTCATCTGATTCTTACTTTAAATATATATATATATATATCCAGGAATGAATGAGAGCATTAGCCTCCACACATTCTTTACTTTATGCTATTTACTACTGGGTAGCCCTGGAATATTTGCAGCTGGCTATACTGTGTTTTGTACAATGTAGCTCTTTATCATTTTTTATCAAAGAACTGTGGTTTAGCACAGAATAAGGCAGAGCTGCATTGAAGCTGTAATGTGGTTCAGGTTACCAGATTGCATTTTTGATGATTTGGTATTAAAGTGCTCAACACACACACAAAAAAATCAACATTTAAGAAATGCAAGTGAGAAAAGCTCTAAAGAGAGACTATATAAACTGTACCATTATGGAGATTTTGCCTTACATTCTATATTAAAACAAATAGCTTTGAATCAATACAAGCAAATCTCCCTATTATTTTCTTTCTGAGGCAAATCTTGCACTAAACTTTGGCTAGCAGAAAGCCAGGGGTGTGAGGACATGGGATTTGCAACCAGCACAGCTGTGCTGGCAAAAGGCCCTAACATAGATGTGGTTTTACTGGCAAAATTGAACTTTTGCCAGCATAGCTAATTTGTCTCTTGGGAGTTACTTTTGCCAGTACAGCTGTGTCCAGACTCAGGATCACTGAGTTAGAGACATTTACAGAGCTGCCTTCCAAGCATGGGCACACTCAGCCTCAGCAGAACTCTGGTTTGTCAGCACCCTGGGCTGATATTGCAACCATGGCTGTCTAACAAGGAAAGAACCAACCAAAAAAAGAGTTACCTGGCTCCTCCAATGCTGCTTCCAGGATCATGAAGCTCTCTCCTTTTTTTTGCTCTTTCTTTCTTGTCCTAACTCCTTGCTGTAGGGGTAACCCAGAATAACTAACTGAGAAGTAAAGTTAAATGATCCTCTCACTGCCTCCCTCTCTGGCAACCTCAAGCACATCACCTTCTCCCCATTCCCTCAATCCTCCATAAAGCCTTTGTGTTCCTCTGCAGAGCTCTGATTTCAGCTGATGCCTGTGATAAAAATTGCTGTCAGCTGCAGTTCCATCACCTAGTTATGGTCTTTGCACAGCTGCCCATCTCTCATCCTAAAGGACTTCTGCAGCATGGCATTTCTTATATGCTGCTGAAAGTGCTGATCTCCTACCACCTACACGCCCTTATTCAGCTTTTCTGTCTCTCTCAAGCATTATTGCTTCCAGCTTGCAGTCCTCTTTCAAACTGGGATCTCTCCTTTTTCTGTGGGAAACAATTCTGGCTCCTGCATCAGATATCAGGCAGGGCTGCTCCCCCTGCACATTTAACACAGTATTCTGCTCTAGTCAGAGTGCAACTTTTGTAGTTGGATGATATGGAATATGATTTCCCCTGTGCCTCTTCAGCACTAAAAGTCTGAAGAAGTTGCTCCACATCAGTGCCTGCAGAACAGTATTTTGATTTTTCAATAACTCCTCTGTCCTTAACCTTCAGTTAAAAAAAAAAAAACCACTACAGTACTATTCCTGTTGGAAGGGAGAAAGACCAATTGTAAAGTAAGGGATTATTTTACACCAAAAAAAGTGAAAAAACGTGGGATTATTCTGTTTTCTACCACTACTAAGAGCAGACTCGAGTGAAAATGGGAAGCTGTCTTAAAAAGAGATTTCAGCATCTCAAGCAGTTGGCAGCAGGAACACAATGACATTGATAAAATATTGAATGTTTCTCCTTAAAATATTATTTTCAATGCTTCTATATTTAGCTGATTTAAACAACCACAAAATAAACTGCCTTTTAAAAGACTGTTGTGCTCTTTCTTGTGATTTAAACTGACCTGTTTAAATGTCATTTAACCTGAACTTTTGATAATCATAGCAGTGTGAAATTATAATTCCTAGCATCCTTTGAGGACACCTACTTTTGTAGGGTTTGGTTTCTTACACAAATACACAGGCAGCAATTAAATTCCAGCAGGGCACTTTGTTCTGTGTCAGTCAGCACTGAGGGTGGCATAGCCAGCATCTCCAAAGAGGCTCCCAAACTCAGCAGCTTTAGAGCTGCTCTGCAAACATGCTCTAAAGGTTGCTTTGTTAAATCCCTCAGCACAGCAAACTAATGCCTTGGTTGCTGATGTCCTCAAAGAAACAAAAGCAACAAATAGCATTGACAAAGAGTAAAAGTCTTGAGTGAGATTTGGAGTTATATTGAGTAGCTAATAAAAGGCAAGTCAGAAAAAAATGGGTTTTTTCCTCCTATCCCAGATATGTCATTGTAGGTGATTTACAAAATTGTTCCTTAAGAGATCAAATTAAACTTTAGAAATGTCCCACCAGAAGAAAAGAATCCAGTTCTGATGCCAAGCACCTTGCATTCTGTTTGGCACAGGGGTACAGAGATGATGGAAGAGTGCTTGCCTGACCTTGCAGTTTTTATCACCATGACTAGGATAATCTCCCAGGAGATGAGCAATGTGGTTTCACATCATCTGGATGTGAACTGGCAAGGAGAGCCAGCCCCTCAGTGAGGCTGCACTTATCCTGAAAGGCAGCTGGAGGCACCAAGGGGATGCCCATGGCTGGAAGCCTCTCCCAACTCTGGGACCTCACCCTGCAGCAGCTGCAGAATGTGAGCAAACACCCTTCCCTGCCTTCAGCATCCCTGCACACATGACAGCTCCTTTGAGGACTGTGCTTTTGAGAAAATTGACTTTCCTCAGTCATTACCCAGAGGTATAATTCAGGGTTATGGGTTCCACCTTGAAGATCAGGTGCCTACAAATTGGTTGCTGCAATGGAATTTCACATGTCCAACTCTTTAGTGGGTCTTTCCAGTGGTTGCATTGTTTGATTTTTGTTTATTACAATATTCATATATTACATCTGCCTCTTTCAAATTGCTGACACATAATCTTGACCTTAGCTCTGCCTTCCTGCAGCATTTTTTCAGAGAAGCCCCACAGTTATTTAATATCCAAACAAAAGCAGTAAACAAGCACAGGAAAAAAGCCTATAATGCTTCCAATTATTTGCTATTTAATATAAGCCTGCAATGCTTCCAATTATTTGCTATTTAATATTAGCACTGAAAAAATTTTATTCATTTTGGAGGTTATTAACTAATTTGCTAAACTCACCAATAGCTAGTTGGTTATCAATGAGGCTTATAGCACTTTTAGATATTACAGCAAGCACATAAGACTACCATGCTGCACAGGTAAATCTGACCTTTAAAATGTAAATCTATTTTCTTCTCCCTTTTTTTTTTTTGGAGTACATGCACAATGGAGTTAGAGCAAAGCCAGTTCCCCTATTTGGCTTTTTTGATTTTTTTTTTTTTAAATGCCAACAAGCAGTGATTATGTAGCCTTGAAGACTTAAAAAACAAGGGATGCCATCCAGAAAATCTACCAGGAAAACCACTGTGTGCTGTGTGTATCCTGCCCTCCACTCCCTGGAGCTCTTAGAGCAGAATGGGATGCTCTGTTTCCTTCCTTTTCCCAGGAAAAGGGCACTGGGAGAGCCTGAGAGGTTCAGCTTGGGAATCCTCCACTCTGAGTTCTCCAGGCTACTGGCCTGGGCTGGGCTGTGAACAGCTTGGCTTTATCACACTCTCTTTTCTCCAGATTTAGTGAAGATGGAAGATGCACAACTGCTACCAAGTAACAGTTATTCAGTGTTTTAAATGCTTTCAATGATGCATTGTCAAAACCGTTTGAGGAAATTAAACATATGCCACTGTTGTGGGATTTGGTTTGTTTTGTTGGGTATTTTATTTTTTTTTTTTAGGGAAGTTTTCATTTTTATCAAGTGCAAAGACATTAAGGCATGATTTATCAATTCTTAGATATTTATTTCAAACTTAAAGAAAAAAAAATACTGCACGTCCAGAGAGGATATTCTGCCTTTTTGGGGGGTAAAATGAAAAGTTGGATTCTAGCCTCAAGTTCACCAGTTCATCATTTTATGTTTTTTGGCCATGTGAAAATGCACACTTGATTACATATAGGTGATCACATGGGACAGATAAGGACAGACCTGTAGCTCAGACCAACAAATACCAACAGATTTTTGGATAAATCTGGAACTTTTTACATGCATTTTTGAGAGATTCTCACACGAGACACACCCACAGTAGCAACCATATATTCCCCAAGTACCTTAAAAGTACAGGCTGCAGATTCAATTTCTCCTGAGCTTTGCACTTCTCAGCTATTGTCAATTTGCATCACAAGCATAAAGTTATTTAATATACAAAAGCTTTAATGCTCTTTCCACATCATATAACAACACATGTTTATCTGAGTGCTAAATAAAAGCTTTCAGAACTTTAAAGTGACTTTATGAATTGTATGTACCATAAAATAAACATTAGAGTATAATAATATTCTGTAATTTGAAAAACAGCAACAGAAACCAGTAGAAGACAAAAGAACAAATGCTTGAATAATCTGCTGCATGTCAGAAACATTAAATTAATTTATGCAATAATGTAAGCACAGTGATGTTAAGGTAATATGGAGGACATAAATTATGCATTATTATTGTCAGTTCTAGCACTTATCTTAGTGGTATGTCAAAATAAATCCTGATGTGTTAATATTTATAGAAATGAACAAGTGTTACAGCTCAGGGATTCATCTGTGATATTTTTATATATAATTTGCATTCACATATATGGGTGTCATTGTCTTTTCTGTAATTTGAGAGGTAAGCATGGTGCAATTCATTTCTAATGCATTTTACATTACCATGAAAGCACATTATGCTTCCTCCACTAACACTTTTCGAATAGATGGCCTGCAATGATTTAGAGATTGCACAAAACAACTCAGCAAATGGTGACAATCTACCTGAGATATCTGCAGTAACAATGGGTTACAGTGAGCACAGTGTGCAACCTGCTAACAACAGATTGGCTCTGTAGAATAAACACCTCCCAAACTTCTTGCAGTGGCACATTTGTTAGGGATTAATATGTCCAAAGGCTACATCTTGCCATTCTTTATACTTTCACACAAATTGGGGGAATAATTCACCTTCCTCTCTGTAAAATATGGGAATCTGTGTTTACCCCCTTTTATCATGGCCATTTTCATCCAACAGATCAGTTTCTGGATGAAGGTAACTGGACCCCACTTGACTTGGTATTTGAAGCTGACAGGAGAAGTTTCCAGAAAAAAAATGAAGATTTTTTTTTCCCCCTGGATTAAGCACAGTCCCATTTGTTGCTACCTCAGAAGCAAGAGGCACACATTCCTCCTTTGAGTAAGGGTGGTTAGGGGTTTTGGCCCTGGGCCATGTCTTCTGGGTGCTGGGAACCATGCTTTGGACAAAAAGGTAGCTGTAGGGTTCATATACTGCTGAGTCCACAAGTAAGGCTACTGTTTCTAATTACCCAAGGTCGTTTTGGTGTTTTCCAGAAAAGAAGTGTGAAAACACTTATACTCCCTGGTTCAGCAGTAAAAGTCTTGTTCTGAGCCTTAGGTTCATGTTCTGGCTGTGCAAGGACTGCCATGTCAAAATGATTTGGATAAGTTTGATGATCTTGTCTTTTCACAATTGTCTCACACACGGCTGAAGTTTTTTGCTCCGAAGTTCATCTGTCAAGATTTTCAGTATGAAAGAGTTTAAATTCAGATTTTTGTAGTTTTATTATGGAGATGGCTATCTTTAAGAAGCTCAACAACTGGTCCCCAGTACCAAGCCTTATGCTTCATCCTATCTTCTGAAAGAGGTTATCTGGAAAAACAGCTTCATGTCTTTCTTTTTGTTTCCCTCCCTGGGCATTTCTAGGGTCTATCTACAAACCCACAAATATCACCTAAAGAGTCATTTTGATGCCACCATAGGCACAGAATCCAGAGGATTGGAGAAACTTGAAGAATAAGCCATAAAAAATGTCTAGGCTGCAGCCTTACACACAACCAAGCTCCACTGGGCACAGTATGAGCACACAAGAAGATGCAAGAGAAAATTTGGGGAAGTGTCAGAGGGTGGTTTCAGATCAACATGCTCTAAAATCAGTCTAACACTTAAATGGAGAGAAGGGGCTGCACAGCCATAAATTTGGAGTATAAATCGTCCCTGCAAGCCTTTTGTCAGACATGGCAAATGGACAAAAAACCCTGCTTGATTTCACCTTTGAACAGGAAACAAAAATAAAATAATTCAATGGCCACATTTTCGCAGACCCCGTGTACAATTCAGGAGAGAGAGAAATGACACAAGAAGTACAATTTTTTCACATATGAAAACCATACCTGAAAAGATGCCATACCAGTACAGGCAGCACACTATATACACAGAAAATATGTAAGAAAAGCATAGTGTGTGGGTCCAATTCATCACTTGCCTTTTGTTTATAACATTTTATGCTCCACAGAAGTATAGGATTCTCTTCCATCACTGAAATGGAACTCGTGTCAGCACTCCAGTGAAATGAAATACTATAAAAGGCTGCTTGAAAGTTCTGGGAACAGAGAGGAAATAGTCTTGGGGTAAATGTGGAAAAAGCTTCTAAGCATGCAACTTTACAATAGCATTCAGTCTCCATGGGACATGTCTTCAGCTACAATAAATGTTATCACTTCACTGAAATCAGGGGAAGAGAAGCAATCAATATCAGCTGAGGATTTGTCCCACTGACTTCAAAGGACATACTTACAGTGCACACATTTAAAGGAAATGTATAAACCTTCCTAGCACTGGGGACTTCAATGTAAGCACACCAAATCCTGAGATCCTTACTTAATATTTTAAACTACTTTTATTCAGAAAACTTTCATTGTAATTAATCAGGCTAAGTAACAAACAGAGCACTAAAAGGTATTTTCAGACCAAGATACTACATATGAGATTCTTACATGTCAAAGCTCCTTAGCAGAATAAGGTGCTTAGTCTCATGTAAATTTGTACTCTGGAACTAAAGTATTCTTCATTTCTTGGGCTTACAAAAGAAGGGGATTTTTTATTATTATTTATTATAACTTTCCCAATGTAGCTGAAGCAGAGAAGAGAGACTGAAAGCAGGAGGAAAGTTGGAAGTAAGCATGTGTAGACAGTATGGATTTTAATGGACTCAGTACCAACAGAGAGAAATATGAGCAACAGGGAAAAAAACTGATTTGTAAAATAGTGACTGTGTTTTGAAAACAGTATGCATTTTTCAAACTTATAAAACAGAAATTATGTCAAATATTTTAGTGTTCCATAAACTGCTGTTCTACTTTCCAACCAGATCTTATATGTATAACCTTACAGATTTTATCTTTTCTTTTAGTAGAACTTTAGGAAAACATAAGATAATGCTAAAGGTGTTTAGTGTGGGCTTTTCCTTCTTGAACACTCATAAATCCTGATAAGGGGAATGGGGTTTTAAGTATAATAGCATATTGTATATTCCCACTACTTTCTTCCTGCCTTGGTTTCAGCTAGGGTTCTGCTTTATATATTTATATGAATTGCACAAAGTTACTGGAAAATTCCAACAATGAGCATACAGAACAGCAGAGTAACTGGCACTTGCCAGACAGAAGGGAGGGAGGAAAAGGTCCAACTTAGAGTGTGCTGCTGGTGCTAAAATTGCCTCTCTCTCCTAAATTTAAAGGACCCTTTACAGAATGGTCACTGCAGCATATTTCATCTTGCTGCCTAGTGGGGTTGAAGTGGCAACCTGATGCTTGTTGCTTGTTTCTTTGGTTTCATTTCAGCTTGCTATCACTGCACTGTAATGTTTTTTTGGACTCATTTCTTCTCCCCTCTGCAATGTCTCTAATTTTTGGGTTTTCACTGCTGCTTAATATGGCTTTCTTGTTGCCTCTGGCTCTGTCCATCACACTGTTTCTCTATTTTGTCTTCCTTACCCTCCTAAACTTCTTTTTTTGTTACTTTCTCACATATGAGCTTTCTTCTTGTTTATCAAACAGAGTGTGCATGCTAAAGTACCCCAGAGTGTCCAACAGCACTCTTACTCAAAATCTAGCAGGACACACCCTCAGCAGGGAGGAAACCAGCAGGGACTCCCAGGCAAGGCTCCTGCATGGAGAAAATCCTCAACTGGCATAAAGCCACTAAATCAATACATAAGCACTGGCCTTCCTGACCATTCCATTCTGGAATACAGAATATGTTCAGTGTAAATGTCCTGACTGGACAATCCTGGTGCAGCATCACTCCTGGAAGAATCTGCAGCCAGCCATGAGTTAGCACAGTCTGATGTTATCCTAAATTATACTGGCCACCAGGAAAGGGCTATGTGATTTGGGATGGGCAAATATGCACAAACCCACTGCAGCTTCAGCATTGCCAATTTCTAAAAGCATTTACTTCTGCCTCCCTACATGCAGCCACCACAAATATGTTCTTTACTCTGATACAGTGCTCTATCCTCAGAAGAATTCTGATCTTCTTTCTCTCCACAAAACAGATTGCCATGGCTTTCTGTTCTCAAGCACAACTTTCCCCTCATCACCTCTTAGATCTCTTCAGGGTCTCTTGACTGTTCCAGCCTGTCTAGACAAAAGCAGTTTAACACCACAGGGCAGAGAAGCACATGTGAGGATGAGAAGTCAGAAAAAAACCAGAAAAAGTCTAAAAACCCAGCTACAAAACAAGCTCTCCTATAGACAGTACCTACTGTAATACCAAATCTGTATTTAGTGAGCTCTAAAGTGACACATCCCTTTGTGAAGGAGAGCAACAATGTTTCTCAATTTCACATTTATTTATACTTTTCTACAATGCTCTCCACTCTCACCTGTGACTATGTTGAGACAAATCAGTTTGTTATATTCCTTCAGAGTCTCACAGCTACTTTTCTCCCTTTTTTTTGATCTCTCATAAATATGGCATAAGTATGGAGCAGTCCCAATACCACTGGTAAAAAAAAAAAAATCTAAAATTAAAACAGAAATACAAGTTCACACTGAGATTATTTTATTCCAGCTGGAGAACCAGCATGCTTAGTCATGTCTGTTCACCTGTAGCTCTCCCCTTTCCTGCCTTTCACAGGTATCAGGCTTTGGTAGCAAACACACACTCCAGAGTTTCCCAGGGTGGGGTGGGATGGGATGGGATGGGATGGGATGGGATGGGATGGGATGGGATGGGATGGGATGGGATGGGATGGGATGGGATGTTAGGGGGTGGTGACACAGCCTGTGGGTTGTGCTGAGAGCAGCCAGGCAGGGCTGTGTGTGTCAGCACCAGCTGTTCCCTGCAAAGAATGTGTGTTATCATGCTAAACAGGGTGCATCTTTTCTGCATTTGGCTGGTAAAGCTTTGCAACTTTGTCAACCTTTTTAGCATTCAACAAATTCTTTTAAACATATGACTTTTAGTAAGTTAATCCATTCATTGTCTGGAACTGTGCAAAGTGACATAAAAGCACAATGAAGCCTAATTAAACTTGTTCTGTGAAAGCTAATTTGTCAAACCCAGAAGCATAGTTCATAGATAAATGCTAATATTTGAAAGTCAAATTAAAGTTGAAAAGGTTTGTAATAACAGTTAATTAACTCTTGTTTTGTTTTCCTCTCACAAACTTGAACCAGCTGAAATATTGCTCAGTTCATCTTTAACATTTTGGACCACAAAGATAAAATTCAAAGCTTTGAGATAAGCCTTTGATGTTGGTATTCTCTACAGATTATATATTATTTTAAGATCTCTTTGTTTAAAAATTCATTTTTATTATCCCTGCATGAAATGCATGGCAATTCCCCAAATAACTAACCATCAGGGCAATTAACATCTTCGATCGACACCATATTCCTGATAATTAATACAGACTTTGTACCTCCCCTGTGATAGCTGCAAGGGTTTGATTTTTCAGAGCAACTGTTCATTTACAGAATCAGTTTCATCCTAATGAAAATGGATTGTGAAACTTTAATGAACAAGACTTTGCTGTCATAATAATAAAGACTTTGAAACAACATGAAGACCTACATAACAAGCATCTCTCTACACTTGTGTTGCTGTTCTGTAGCAAACCAATTAAGCCATACAATGAATACTGACACCAGTGTTTGTCTAAAGTATGTGACATCAGGTAAACTCACAAAAATGGGCATCATTTTGCTCTGACAACTTCTGGCATCATGGCTTAATAAACTCACATCTGTAGAGCAGGATGGCTTCTGTCTGCCCTCCTCCCTTTGGTTTAACACAGGTAAGCCAAAGTCTGGAAAATCAATTTACACACAGTGCCACTGTGTGTTTGCTGTGACAGGCAAAGGATTGCCTCTCCTGCTTGCTTCCAGCACCTCAGGAATTACACACAAAAGCAAAAATGCTGTTTCTGGCATGCATCTAAGCACCTTTACCAGCACCTTGCAGGATAAATAACTCAGCTATTAACAGGTAGGCTCTCCTGAGGAAGGGCTTTGCTGTTCCAACACTAATCTTGGACAGCCTTGCCAAGGATTCCCTGGCTGAACCCTGAAGGGTTTTCAGCTAGCCACTGACCCCACTGGAATGAGCCCATCAGCCTGTGCTTCATCTTGAAAACCAACCAACCAAGCAACCACCTGCTTAAAAATAAAATAACTGGGGGCCAGAGAGGATTAATATTTTCATCTGCTGAACCAAGATGTCAGGGTTTCTCTCCAGCTCATCTGACCCCTGTGCAGGGCTCCCTGGAAAGCTCAGAAAGGAGTTTCATGCAACCTCTAATATCTTGGCAAAAGGTCTTTCAAAGTTGGGATCTGAGCTATAATATACTCATAGTTTTCCTTTGGCTGAATCCCCTCAACCATGGAAATGGCTGATAGTTCCCACTTTAAAAAATGGTGCACGGGAGAGAAGGGATAGAGTCATTAGTAAATAAATGAATGGGATGATTTTAAAAAAGAATAATTTGCTCAATCAAGAATAATTTGAGCAGCATCTAAGTA
Organism: Peucedramus taeniatus; assembly: GCA_013400575.1. NCBI lineage: Eukaryota > Metazoa > Chordata > Aves > Passeriformes > Fringillidae > Peucedramus > Peucedramus taeniatus. The sequence goes on from WBNO01011933.1 coordinate 54,762, forward strand.
GTCATGGAAAATCATAAACTATTACCCTATATAGTGCTCTGTTGACTATTAAATGCCTCCTTTTTCACACCACTGGCCTGAATGAATAACTTGGCAGCACAAAATTAGCCAGGTGGCAAAATGTGCTTGTGTCAGCTATTGGCCAAACAAAACAGCAAATAGCAAAGCTCATTCTGCAATGTCACATTAACTCCTTCCACACTGGGGGCACGTATTTGATATCTGCTGTTTGGAAGTACCTGGGAGCAGGCCAGGAGGGAGCTGCTCTCTCCCTGCAGCACAGGTGGCCCTGCTCTTGCTCCACTGGTTGCTGTTGCAGGTTGAGCTGATGTTCGTGGCTGTTTCCAGTTGTGACATCTGAGATTGCATGGAAAGGGCTCCTCTGTAACATCTGTGCCAGCTTAGCATCCCAGCTTAGAAAAGCTGTGTTCTCAGATGCTTTCTACTGGAGGGGATTTTATGCACAACTTCCTTTACCTTTATTAGAGCCATCTCTTCACGTTATCATGAATTTCACTTACCAATTTTTCTGTTTGCATACTGCCATTATCTCATGTTTGCCTTCAGATTCCAAGTGAGCTTCAGGAAACTGATGTAAACAGCATGGAGTGTTAGATGACCAAACTTAACTGCATTATGTTCCTAGTGGCTTTATTGGAATCACCTCAGGGATTAATCTGGAGTTTCACTTACACAGCATTACTAAAATATTATATATGACAAAAGGATATATTTGTCTCATTGATGTCAGCAGGATCCTTTTGAGAGATTTCACAGAACTTATCAAGAGCAACCAATGGCCTTTTTCATTCTAGAGGTTAATACAGGGGAACAAAACATGTTCTTTTATAATTAGCAGTCTTCCCCTGCTACAGAAACTCACCTTCCCATTGCACAGCTAATAGTAGACCCCTAAAGTTAAGACTGGGCCTGGTTTCTGTTAGCAGAGAATTTATTTAACCTTAGTATGTAATATTTCCCCGAAGTACCATGGAATCCATTAAGAAAATAAAGGCAGTATTTCATAATTAAGTTGCTGGTTTAATATTTTTTTTACACAAGACATGCTTTATTGATAAAATTGCCCGTGTCATTCACTGTGAACCCGAAGCAGAAAAGGGTGGGATATTGGCAGCTGTATTTTTTACAAAGGATATTTATAGATTTTTTTTGGTCCACAACACATATATCTCATATTTCAGAATCACTTTTTACTTCCAAAAATTATAAGCACATTGTACCTAGCCAAGGATGATGTCCTGTTCTTCTCCAGGCAGTCTCTTTTCCACAGGGTTGTTTCACATGCCCTAGGAGAAAGATGTGTGAATATTTTCCATTAAAAACAGCAGTGGTGGGAGGAGGGAATCACCAGAACTGTAAGTTAATGAGATGGGGGGCTTTAAATACACTTAATAAACAGTCACTTAGGCTGAGCATAATAAGTCATGGAAATTTATAAACTATTACCCACTATAGAACTTCATTGACTATTAAACATCTATTTTTCACACCACAAGCCTGAGTGAATAGCTTGGCAGGAAAAAAATTGGCCAGGTGGCAAAACGTGCTCAGTACAATCCATGTCAGATATTGGCCAAACAAAATAGTCCAATAGAAGCTGATTTTCAAATGCTTTTTAACCCTTGATAGTGTACAATGAAATTTTCTAGTAGCAAGCACACGTATTTTCCTGGAAAGGGTAATCTGTACAAGAACTATACCCTTCTTTTTCCAGTGTACTGTGGTTCTGCCTGTCCTGGATACCTGCTCTCAGCACTGCCTCTCTGTGATCTCCAGTCCTGCTGATGGCCACAGCCTGGGGACAGAGGCACTCTCTGTCACCCNAGAGTGTCCAACAGCACTCTTACCAAAATCTAGCAGGACACACCCTCAGCAGGGAGGAAACCAGCAGGGCCTCCCAGGCAAGGCTCCTGCATGGAGAAAATCCTCAACTGGCATAAAGCCACTAAATCAATACATAAGCACTGGCCTTCCTGACCATTCCATTCTGGAATACAGAATATGTTCAGTGTAAATGTCCTGACTGGACAATCCTGGTGCAGCATCACTCCTGGAAGAATCTGCAGCCAGCCATGAGTTAGCACAGTCTGATGTTATCCTAAATTATACTGGCCACCAGGAAAGGGCTATGTGATTTGGGATGGGCAAATATGCACAAACCCACTGCAGCTTCTGCATTGCCAATTTCTAAAAGCATTTACTTCTGCCTCCCTACATGCAGCCACCACAAATATGTTCTTTACTCTGATACAGTGCTCTATCCTCAGAAGAATTCTGATCTTCTTTCTCTCCACAAAACAGATTGCCATGGCTTTCTGTTCTCAAGCACAACTTTCCCCTCATCACCTCTTAGATCTCTTCAGGGTCTCTTGACTGTTCCAGCCTGTCTAGACAAAAGCAGTTTAACACCACAGGGCAGAGAAGCACATGTGAGGATGAGAAGTCAGAAAAAAACCAGAAAAAGTCTAAAAACCCAGCTACAAAACAAGCTCTCCTATAGACAGTACCTACTGTAATACCAAATCTGTATTTAGTGAGCTCTAAAGTGACACATCCCTTTGTGAAGGAGAGCAACAATGTTTCTCAATTTCACATTTATTTATACTTTTCTACAATGCTCTCCACTCTCACCTGTGACTATGTTGAGACAAATCAGTTTGTTATATTCCTTCAGAGTCTCACAGCTACTTTTCTCCCTTTTTTTTGATCTCTCATAAATATGGCATAAGTATGGAGCAGTCCCAATACCACTGGNAGAAACTTTTCATTGCAGGCCTTTGACACTGGGCTTGGGCTCTGCTCTAATTTGAGGTCTCTCCTGTTTAAAACAAACTCCAAGGAGGAACTGGGGGGATTTCCAGGCTAGTTCAACACATGGCAATCCCCCATGGGCAAATGGGCTTTTTCTGGTGTGGAAGCAAGGGTCTACCTGTGGATTTAGGACTGTGATGTGCCTGGGGTCACATGGGACAAGGAATGTCTGAAGAAATCTCTGAGCTCGGTTGCATTGCTGTGTATTAGCTCTGCTGATCTCTGTGGAGGCACCAAAACCCCCCATTTTTAGAAATTCATCAAACTTCAGCCACTCCCAGGCTGTTTAAACATTCTGGGGTGCCTCATGCCTGGCTGAGGAGCCCTCTATAAAGTAGGGTAGAAGGGCTAAAGCTGGTGGCATACAGCACCTTGGAAACTACTCAGTGTAGATGAAAAATGAGAGGTTTACACTCTGTCTGACCCTTCATCATCCTTTGTGACTCCAGTTAGGCACAGCAGCAGAAAGGCAGCAACCTTGTTTTCCATTATGTCCTCATATCTGTCAGAGCAGAAGATAAAATATTTTGATTCAGCTTCTAATGCAGTTCATGTGCCTCGTGTTTCTTCCTTTCTCCCATGTAACACTGTGCTGTTACCTTCAGTTTGCTCATCCCTTCTCTGATGAATTTTGGAAGTGTTTTACCAGATTACACAAAGAGACAGGATTATCTTTATTTCTTGCTGATACCACCCATCACTACGTGCAGCACATGGTGGGTTACACCTCCTGCCACAAGCTGACTTGAGAGTGCTCCTGTGTACAGGGCTAAAAATCTGGGTGTCAGAAGAATGGTTCAGCCACCAATGCCCAGTCCCTGACAGATAATCCATTCACCTTTTGAGTTCCTACTGAATATTGCCTTCTAGAAACGTCCCCCTATCAAATATTGCTGGAGAGGTGGTAGAGGCACGCTGCTGAAAGCACATCTGAAGAAACTGTGTTAAGCAGTAACTATATTCTTGGGATAAAGGGCTATATGGGAGGGAAAAGAGAGCTTACAGTTCTCTTAGTGTCTGTTTGCATCAGTCTAGCTAAAAAAAAATAAAAAGAGGGCCAATGTGGCAACACTGAACTGAGCCCAGCACACAGAACTAAATGAAACTGCTGAAGGAATGTGTGTAGGTTAAAAAAAAAAATTTTAAAAATCCAATTACTGGCACTGGAATTAGGCCAGAACACCTTCACTAACACCTCTATTCATGAAAAAGGAAAAAAAAAGTTATCGTTAATGACCACAAATGATCACGGACTCTGTTTTACATCTCTTACAAAAGCCAGCATATTCAGCAGCATTACATTCCCCAGAGCTAGATGGATAAAGGGGGAAATATGTCATTGATTTTTTTCCCCCCAAGAAACCCATGATACTGTTTGCACTAATTTGAGCAGTACAAAGATTTTCAAAAAGGGAATCAGTCTTGTTTAACCTGGAAGCTAAGAGTATTGAAAACCTACCTTGTCTCACTGCTTTCATTTGCAGAGGCAATCAGGATCTGCTTCTTCTCAAGCTGCATTCATGAAAAGCCTCTTAACTGCTAGACTGTAACACTATTACCTGCAGCAGAAGGGAAACAGCCTCTCTGAAGGTTCCTTGTAGCCTCATTCCAGCAGGGTGATGTCTGCAGTGTCCCAGAGCTCACAGATGTGGATGGATGGGGTTCTGTGGGTCTCAATGTGTTTTACATCCAGGTGTAGGTACATGTAGAAAATCCTTCATGTTTTTCATTTTTACTAATGAAGAACTGTCAGTTTATATCCATATCCTTCCTTTCTCCATATATCTATTATTCAGTTCCTTGCTGCCTGAATTTTGGGTACCCAGGGCAAGGACTAACTTCCTTTACTTACCCATCCTCTGCTCCACTGGAAAAGAGGAATGGAGAGTTAGGAGATCACCTTTTCCCCTCACTCATTGCCAGTCTCACTGGGATTCAATGTCTTGCAGGACAATTCTTGGCATGGTGTAATCTTTTTCCCAATAATTTGCTCATTCTATTGCCAACTAAAACCTCACCTTTGCTTTACATGAAAATTACTGAATCGAAACTAAGAGAACAGCTCACATGGCTCTACATAAATTCCTTGGATTACTTGTTCAAAGAGATTGATACAAGTCTGCTGTCAAACTTACAATTGGCTTAACCCAACTTGGAGCCTGTGGTGTTGTTCCAACATGTGCTACTGGGAAAGTTTTCTCTTTCTGAAATTTTATTTTCCACTGCAAAAGCACGCAATGATCCAATGCTCAGCTATGGAAACTTAATGAATGAAAGGAGAACACTCCTGAAATCTGAAGAATTTATTTTATTTCATATTCCTTTTCAAATTGGCTACTAATCCAAAACACTTCTTCCACTTTAATGGGCAATAAAAAATGGTCAAAATTCTGCTGTCCTCAGACTCTGTGTTGGTTAAATAAAGCAAAGCAGTATTCCAGCCTACATATTGAAAGGACACACAAGCCTTATTTCCAAAGCAGATAGGTAATTTTGCTTCCATGCTTGCAAGGGAAGAGTGTTCTGGTGCCGTCATCATAAGGTTGGGTATTAAGTTTGCTCAGCCTGTTCTCTTTCTAGGCTCACCATTCTTGGGAACAAAATCCTACATTTGGCACCCTAGGCTGGCAGGAGAAGGGAGCATGGGTGCTTCTTGTGTAATTGCTGAGAGCTTCATCTTGCTGCTGCTCTACCAGGGCTCCTGTGATGGATCTGACCAAAATACTGGTGAAGTTTTAGAGTGAAGCCCCACTGAACCCCCTCCAGGAAATGGTGCTCTGCAATGGAGGGGTTCCTTTGTATTTAGCTTTTCTATTGGCTTTTTCATTTCATCTTTTGTCAAAGGAAACTATTAGTAGCACTGAGCAGATATTATCAAATGGAATAATTACTAACCCTGACCAGGTATTCCTGGTTCTGGCAACATAATCTCTTCCTTACCCTTTATTTACTGTTATCTTGGAACCCACAGCATTCTGGATTTCATTTAACCAAAATTCAGAAGATTTATGCTTATCTATGATGCTTGTGGTGCTCCTTTTTTCCCCTTATTATATGCCATTCATGGCATCTACACAAACTTGCTGTTTCAGCTATGGAACAAATCCATAAGACACCACTGTAGACACAAACCATGTACCCAAATGAGTTGATTTTGGCACCCAGCTTGCTGATGAAATTTATGCTTCATTAACAAATGCCTAATGTATATAATGCACATATTTTAGAATTGACCTCAACCTGGCCAGGGAGGCTGGCTGACCCCATGAAAATACAATTACCTAATGAGAGATTAGAGTTTTGCTTATTGTATTTTCTATTTATAGTAAATTACTTTTTGTCTCTGTAGCTGCATCAGCCTTCTTGCTCAAAGCATGTTTTCATGTTATTAGAGCTTGCAAGCTAAACTAGTGGAAAGGCAGGGAAAGGCAGCACAATTTCCTTTCAGATCAGAGCCAATGTTTCTCCTTAGCAGGCTGGGTTTGCCACAAGATCAATGCAGCTGAACACTCCACCTGCAGAATGAGCTCACTGTCTGTGCATTACACCAGCCCTCTGCCAGCCCAGGAACTGAGACTCCTGGGGTTGCTCTTGAACCTGCTGCTCCCCACCCTGGAGTGCTAAGCTCTGCTGCCAAGACACCAGGCCAGGTATTAAATGCATTCTTGTTCCTATTACTTTCCAGCACTCCAGAGGACCACATTAGAAACACCAGGAAACTTAATTGGAAAGCAAGGAGAATGCAGAATACTTAAAGACCTTTTACAGACAGAAATATGTTCTTAAAAACAAAAAAAAAAAAAAAAAAAAAACAAAACAAAAAAAAAAAAACAACCCACACATGGATTTAAGTATTCAGCCCACCTTTTCCTTATAGAGGCATCAAAATGATAAATCCTATTTGAAGCAAACAAAAAATAAAAGTATCAGGACTGAGTTCATCTTCATCACTGTATTAAATTGTATGTGGGCTGCTCATTTCAGCATTGTAAAGCCCCCGTCTTTTGGAGAAGGGCACTTTGTGGACATTGTAGCTCAAATCCCCAGGTGTAGGAGCCCTGGGCCATGAACCCACCAAGGACCTCCAATTTGGTCTCACTCAGGACTTTGGATGGAGCATGTGCACCTTGTGAATTCCTTGGAAATCACAGTGAAGGGCAGAAGTGCTGCTTTTAATTATTTGGAGTAAAACTAGTGAACAGGAAAGTGAGATCCCTATAAAAGTGATTTGGCAGGGTGGTTTACCTTGGTTTTTATAGTTCTTGCAAAGGAGAAATGAAAAGCCCATTTGTGGTTTTCTAGTTGTGATTATTGGAGGTAAAAAACTCAAGCAGCTCAGGTTTATCATTGTATAGATTGCAGGCATGGGAAATAATGCACAGTAGAGTCTGAGCACTATGCTAAGTAAAGCTTCTTGCAGGTTTTCCTAGGATCAAGCTATCAAAAAGAAGCAATTCCAAGATTGTGAGATGCCATGAGGAACTCAGAGGCACACAGGCATGAAGATACATTTTTTTCAATATAGCAGATTGTTAAAAAACCATTAGAAATTTAGTGTTTCTGAATCAGAGCTAAATTTTAGTCTTCCACTTTTTTCACAAGGGAGTTGAAAGTAGCAGTTTGTTTGTTCCACTGCAAGGGGGTTTCCCTACTATCTGTGCTTCTCTCTCTGTACATTTCTCTAGCCAGAGAGGACAAAGACAAAAAAAAAAATAGACAAAGAAGAAAATCCTTCCATTTCTAGTAATAAGTCTTAAGAGAAATATTTCCATGCTACTGTAAGCTCTCCTAAACATGACAGTCCCTTCAAACATGACAGTCCCTTCAAAGTCAGGGGGAATAAAGAGGAAGCAGCTATACAAATTTCTATAGCTTCTCTCTTAATAAGGGAATTGCACTGGTATATCTCTTTAACTGTGTTATTTAACTGTGGGTGTGTATATATATATATATCTCAGGGAGACACTACACTAAGAAATTATTCAGCATGTAAATAACAAACATTTGTGAAATCTATAAACATATATATATATGTATGTATATATGTATATATGTATGTATGTATATGTATATACATATATATGTATATATACATATATGTATATATACATATATAT
>WBNO01011933.1:62763-90255 GCA_013400575.1 Peucedramus taeniatus
TATATATATGTATGTATATATGTATGTATATATATATATATATATATATGTGTATATATATTATATATATATATGATATATATATATATCATATATATATATATCTCAGGGAGAAACTACACTAAGAAATTATTCAGCATGTAAATAACAAACATTTGTGAAATCTATAAACCTTCTTCAAAATACATGTCCCTTGCTCTGAACAGCAATTTCAAGCTCTCTATGCCGTGGTGGGGAAGGGTTTTCCATCTTGAACAAGAAATGATGAATGAACAATAATTAATCTGAAGGCTTTGACAGCTGCTCCTTATGCTGAATTTGATGTAGAGCCCAGGTCTCTTGCTGGTGGCTCCACAATAAGGTAATTGATGTGGATCCAGACTGAAAGGCAACTGTGTCCCATCCCAGCCCTGCCATGGCAGTCCTCAGTGCAGAGGGCAGCAGCAGCTCAGAGAGCCTGTCAATATTTTTGAATAACTTACTTGAAATGCAAGCTGATGAAGTTTAGCTATTAACCCTAATATATCAATCAGTTTTTATCTGGAGGAGAATAATGACTCTGCTTTCTCCCTGAGTCAGTGGAGCAATGCCAAAGCTTGGGATGCTCCCACAGCAGTGCAAGGGGAGGGGAGGGCATTGCAGCAGAGCTGCTCCACAGCCTGGAGGAGCCATGCCATGGGGAGGAACATCTCAGCAGCATTGGTGCTCCTGTCTCCTTGGGTAAGTGGGAAAATATCAAGCAAGAACACCTCAGGTGCTTTGTTCTCAGATCTGATATCAGTGAGGTCTTTAGATCTAAAACAAACAAACAAAAACTCAAAAAAAAATCTCCAAAAAATGCAGAGTGAAAACATTGAAATGGTTACAAAGTTATAAAAACGTGAAATCAAAAGCAAAAGACACACAATGAGAAAGGCCAGAGGCTTTAACTGTGTCTTTTGATTACATCCCATCACACTTAGGGAGAGTTCACCAACACAAGGTTCTCTGATGTGGCATGACAAGACCTCAAAGATGATTAACTCCAGCTTTTAGCTGAAAGAAACTCACATTAGAAATACATGGGGTTTCTTTTTTTTTCTTTCCTTCTTGAGCATAGATCACCATCAATCACTGAAGCAATTTAAGAAAGTAATCAATTTACTGTTAACCCCACAGTAGCTCAAACAAGCTAGGAGGATCCCTCTCTACCAAAAAAAAAAAAACAAAAAAAACAACTCATGGACATGTAGAACAGATGCAACTTATTGTCTTCAAGTGGCAAGGCAGACTAAAACATCCTAAAGTATTCCTCCAAAATCCATGAAACCAAGAAAACAAAATCAGTTTAAATCAGTGTAGTTATGTACATGATGCCCCTTAAAACATGAGAATCATTAAAGAAGAAAAAAAAAAGAAAACAACAGAAAACCCCACATAGTCACTGGTTTTGTGTACTTGTGAAAAGAGACACTGAAAAATATCCATAAAGTTATGTGCCAGGCAAGGGACCTCCCCTCCTGTTCTGAGTGTTATAGTGTTTGGATGTTGACAAATAAATTACATTAATTGCATTCATTCTAGCAACCACTTAAACACCATTAGGGCTTATGCACACAATAACTGTGCCATTAGTCAAATCTGGATACCTCACTGCTGGCAATCAACACTCTGTCTTCTTCTAGCACAACTATCTTAATTTCTTTCTGCAAGCCTCCTTCAGAACCATTCAGCTTTTGAACATGAGATTAAGGATATTATCATTTTGCCTAATAACACTACATGGTGTTCTCTTAGAGTTACAATCTACTGAGCTGCTTGTAATCACTTGCAGTGAAAAGCTGAGGTTTGCTGACTATTCTACTATTTTATTTTTTTTTTTTGCCATGCTGCAAACACCTGCTGCAACACCATCCTCATATTACTGTTACAATTGTTGCTTTGCTTCTTTCTCAATCCAGAGGGAAGTAATAATCTTTCTTTTCCTATCCCTCTCCCACAGGACTGACAGCCCAGGCCAGGAGGAACATGAGATACAAAGGATCAAATATTGGAAAAATATTTGCCCTTTCTATCCACTTTGAAATAAAAAAAGTGGACAGTGGAGTGGGTGATTTCTTAAAGTCTGGTTTCCTTCCTTACCCTTCAGCTGGCTATAGGCTCTGCCACCACAGTCCAGGGATCAGGGAGCTGATTCCTTGCCAGAGCTGCTGCTGCATCCTCTCCCAAGGGCTGATCCAGGGGCCTGTGGTCCCAGCACTCCCAGGGTACCTTCTCCAGAGTTCCCAGCTCTGCCATCAGCATAGCTGCTTCTGCACACACTGACCAGGGGACTTTGAGCCCTCTTTAAACAGCAGGCTGAAACTGCTGCCTTGATTTTTTTCAAGTCTTATTAAGCCTTCTGATGTTTGTGTATTTGTACAGAATTTTCTTATGTATTTTGTGTAAATAACTTATTGTTTTTTATTCCTTTGTAAGAGATGATGAGCAACCTGATGGACTGTTGGGTTGCCCGGTGGCACTGTCACCCTCCAATGACACTGGCATTTCAGAAGGGTATAAATATGGAGTCAGATGTTTGAATAGAGAGTTTTTTAGTTTGCTTTAACCAGAGCTGCTCCGTGTCATTCTTGTGTCACCCCAGGGTGACATGAAACCACCTGGAAATTCACCAGTCCTGTATCAGTCCATAATCACAAGAGTAAGCTGATTTATTTTTCATATTAACACTAAAAACTCATCTATGCACCAGGGAGGAGTTCCTTGATTACCTGAGTTAGAGAGCTCCTTCGCATAAATGCGGGAAAAAATTAAAAGGCAGGGTAGGGAGCTATAAAACTGATTATTCAGGTCACAGAGATCTCTATTTTTATCATTTCATTAGCATTTGTGTTTGATCAAGGCAATAAAGAAAGGGATGAGCACACTCAGCATAGCAAGAAACATTTGGGAGTGTGGTTTGCCCACAGCTTTAAGAGAAGCTCAGCAATAAATCAGCAGACCTGAAAGGATGAATCTCAGAGAAAACATCTCACTATGAGCTCAAACTCTTCACAGCCAACACCTGGCCAAGATTTCTAAATTCAGCATCGATACAGCATTGCCCTAAATGTACCAGTTGTTCATTAAAATCAAGTTCTTTCATTTATGTTCATTCTCCCCCCTCTTGTGGTTCATTATAAAATCACAATTGTTGCTTTCAGAAATGTTCCATAGTTGGGCTTTCGTGCAGAAAGGACAGAAAAGGATCAACAAAATCTAACCAGGCAGTACAACTAATAAACTCAACAAAATGCAAATACAGTAAATAATGAGCTTGTTATTCAGGGTAATTCTCACCACTAATTTAAATGTTCTCTGGAATCTCCTATTGAAAGCAACCCTTGCCAGAAATGATATGGAATGCATTTCAGACAGATTTACCACAACTATTAATTGGATATTATGTGCTATTGTCTGGGGAAGATTTTAGTACTTGCACCCTCAATCATTTATTGTCTTATTAGCTTAACGTAGGAGTATTTTTACTTTAATGCCTTCAGCCAGATCTTCAGCTTGTATAAGTGCATGTAGTAGAAAAATATTCTGAACATGTGCCAGAAGCTCTGCCAGCATCATTGTGCAGGCAGCTTCTGGCATTTCTAACACACAGGTTTGTTTCCCCAGCAATGACCAGATCCACTAAAGTGTAATTATGAAAAGTACTAATTGAAAATATACAAGAACTTTGTCCACACAACTTGGATATTTGGAGGGTCTGCAATGAGGAGTAGGTTTAAGCCTCAAAAATTGTTAGAAATGTATGTGGATATGCATACAGACTCAGGGAATCTCTTTTCAGTTAAAAACGTGTTATTTGGGATAAATTTAGAAAAACTTGGGAGCAGCAGGCCAGCCAAATGAGACTGATATATTGATAGAAACATGTCAGTTTAGTAAATCAGAGACACAGAGCAGGAACATCAACACTTACTAACAAATCTGGGGGATTAGAACTTATTACTAAAGTCAGGAGGCAGTGGTGTGAGCATTTCCCACCATGATGCTGACACCCAAACTGCTCACAGTGAGCAGCAGCTCAGTGGGATTGTCACCTGTGATCTCTTTAACCAGACACTCTCACAACCAGAGCACACTGAAGCCCTGCAAAGCAAACCCCATTACTGAGGAAGCTGGGGGGACTGGGATCAACTTTGATTCCCAGCACCCAACTGGAGGCTGCAAAAATAGAATATTACAGCAGCTTGTATGCTCACAGGTGGAAAAACTCACATAAAATCTCCACACATCTGAAACTTTCAGAATTAAGGGTAAGAATGGAGGTAAATGTGCATTTTGATGAACAGCAAATGGTTCCCTTTTGTCATTCCAGCAAAAAATCCCTAAGGACAGCTTGGTGGAAAGCCTTACAGAAAGTTTCTCACAGATCTGACAGATCTGACAATTTTTAACAAAAGAGTATAAAATATATATTTTAAAATTAGTAAAAAAACCCAGCACAATAATGTGAACCAGCTATGTGTAATATTTGAAGCAGTTTTTGGTAAGAATGAAAAATGGTGGTGGCACTTCCAGGAACAACATTCTCCATTTCATCTGTGGCATTTCTTGTGCCTGTTACTCTAAATATTGGTGAGCAATCATTTAACACTACCCACCAGAAATCACACTATTTATTTAGTCCACTGTATGCAAAGCTTGAAAATGCAAAGAGCCCAGTAAAATAAAGAGTTAAAATAAAGACTGTGGACCAGTCTGTGAAGTACCAATGTACTTCAAACATTGGTAATTTGGCTTTTATTTTAAGGTGAGTGGGAAAACTCCTGTTTCTCATTTTCAACACTTAATTGCATGACACAATCAGATGATACAATCAGCTAATAAGCTTTTTAAAGTCATAAGGTCTTTGAACTTTAAGGATTAAAATAAGGCACAGACTGAAGGGCATGGGACAGGCAAATTGCAGTGGCACAGAGATAACCCTGGAAAACACCCCTTCAGGCCAAATTTACCTACCCCTTCCTTGTCCCAGCAGGAATTATTTATTCACTGGTTCATAGCAGTAAAATTTTGGGAAAACCTGACCTTCATCCAAACCCAGCAAGCCAGGATTTCTGTACCAAGAGGGACAGCTTGCCCTTCTGCAGTCTCATTCCCCTTTCCCTCCCTGCCCCAGGCTTCCCCTGGGGAGAGGAAGGAGCACATCCATAACACTGCTGCTCCTGCAGGCCCAGGGCCAAGGTCCAAACAACCCAAATCAGGATGCAGGAAGAGCCTCCATGCTCTTATTGGGCATGCAGGACACATCACAATCTAGCCCCAAGAAATTAGGAGATTAAAGTTAGAACATGCTTTAAATGGATCTGAGTGAATAATTTTTAATGAATGCATTTAATGATGGATGAGTTTCCTTCCTTCTTACCATGAAATGTGGGGAGAGGGTTGCAATTTCCTTCACATATTCCTTCCTCATTGAATTCTTTTTTAATTTCTTTTAAAGGAAGGGGTTGCTACTCCAAGCACAAACTCACTGTTCAATTGCAGTTAGTCCCATAAATCACTTAATATTGTTTCCATCCTCCAGTCTAATGAACATAACTCATGGAATCAGCTTTGTGGTACACAGGCTTACAGAAAGCACATTAGAAATTCACTTTTCATACTATTCCTGTGTGAGCTTAACATTTATTTTCTGCCAACAGTTATGAAATTAAAGTTTAATAACTCTGAGTGTGTGCAGGAAATGACACCAAAAGCAACCCCAAGATGGCTGAAGATTTGCTTCCAAATTTGCACAAATATAAGTAGAAATTGTTTCTGCATTATTCATCCAACTTTAGACCTAAACCAAATATGTCTCACTAGCAGCCTTGGAAACATATGATGAAGTGTTTTAAAATTCCAGTAGATGTCCCCACTTCTCCCCCAGCAAGTCCTTAAGTACATCTAAAAGCAGCTTTTGAAAACTCAGTTTGCACTTCATCATGAGTTGTGAAAGCACAGAGACTCCTTTTGCTTTGGGTTACATTGTGTTTTGACAGAAAAAGAATATATCCATTTTTCTAATCTGTGCCAATGAATTAATGAGCTCCTGCCTCTATGGCAGAGCAAGGCTCGTGCAGATCAGCTGCCAGTTGAGATGCTGTTGCTAATACAAAACAGTACCTAGTGCTGTATTCATTTTTTATTTTTTTCACTTGATACTTCATAAATATCAGAGTTTTAGATGATATTTTGATTGTAACTATAACTCTGATTGTGACTACAGTTAGTTTTCCAGTGTTCATAACCATTCCCTGCAACATTTCGTTGCTTTTCTTTCCCAAGTTTCAGCAAGTTTACAGTAGTGTCTCCTCCCTAAACATTTGGGTTCCATTTTTTCCAGCTTTTCCTTGCTGTTATCCTCTCCTCTCATGAAAAATGAGGCCTCATGCTTCAGCTCACCTGATTTTCATGGCTACATTTTTCTCCACTCCCACTGGGAGCAGGACACCCAAGAGGCCTGGAGTTCTGGCATCATGGAAGAAGGCTCATGCTTCTGGGCAGTTACATCCAGACAGACATTCCCAGGACCTTCCCCTCTTCTTTGCACACTAAGTCTTTATGGAGGAAAATATTTTTAAACTAATATCAGATGAAAGTTGATTCCAGCTAAAATGTGCATCTTTTGAGAAACAACATCAATGGATATTCATTTGCTCACACTGACCTTGGCTCCTCACACCTGACAATTAATACATTTTCTTAATTAATTAATAATAATAATTTTAAATGTAATAGATTAATAAATCCCTTTATATTTCTCTTCATCAGGAAATAAAATAAAAATTTATTCTGATCTTTTAAAAGCAACTCAGATCCACTGGACATTTTAATGTGCAAAACCAAATTAAGAAAACCTTGTTCTTCTACAGAAAAAAAAAATTCTTTAGCCTAAACTTCATTTTCTGAAGAGATTTTAACAGTCTTTTTCTTTAGAGACAAAATGTACATTTTCTAAAGAATATTAGAGGGCAAAATTAATTCTTAGCAGTTCCCAGGGCAAGAAAACGTTTTGTGTGACCTTTTTTTGTCACTTTACCAGGTGGCCCCAAGGGAATCTGACTTTCTGGCTACTCTCACTCCTTAAGACTTGGAAGGCTTTGGATGCATAGCAGTGGATAATGATCATATATTTCTGATGAGTTCAGCAGTGGTTTAAAGACTTCAGAAAGGTTCATTTGCAGGTCTCTAGATTACTTGCTCTCATTCAGATTTCACCCAGATTAAAACAGCCAAACTGACTAAAGACATTCCAGATGCAAGGAAAATTGGTCCTTAAGTATTTTAGGAAGCCAGATAAGATTCAAATGCAACCCTTTTACTTTTTAAAATGTCTTTATTCACAGGATCAGGTCACCAGAACAAGTTAAAAACCTATCAAGCACTTTTTAAGAATATTAAAACCATTATTGTTGCAATTCCTTTCCCACCCAGCTGCAAAGGGGCCTCTAAATTACCCTGTTGTCCATGGGATTTGTAGAATAGCAGCCAGAACTAACATGAAACTGAACAATAGCAACACTGTACTCCTTCTCAAGGAAAAAGAAAAATGCACTCTATGGCAAAACATTGGGCTGTGTGTGACAATTGACTGCTTTTAGAAGATTCTCTAATTACTTTCTATTTTTTATAAAATCGAGCTTTCATGTTAAGCATTTGAAATTTTTTCCTTCTTTGAAAATAAGTTATATTTGAAGAGAGATTTTTTGCTTGAACTGTTAAAAGCAGTTTATTGACAAGAGTATTTAAATGGAGGAGAATAATATTAGCAACTGTCCCTGCCAAAATTGGTTAAGTTTTCCAGAAAATGCCTTAGTATTACAAAAATAATGCTGTCTTTACACAGAAGAAACATATTGATTATGTGCTGAGTTTGACTGCAGTTTTTTCAGATGTCAGAGAAGCCTGTAATGAGTAAACAAATAGTAAGGAAGATGATTCTTCAGCGGGCAAGTGTTACAAATAAAGCAGAAAGAAAGAGGTATGCAGACAAAATCAGAATTATCCACAGGGTTGCAGCTCTCAGCTGTCATGATGGGAACAGAGAGAAGTTACCACTGGAGGTTTTTTAAAAAGTAAAGAAGCCCAGAGGGTGCTGGGTGAAGGCAGGGGACTCCTGAACTCCTCGGGGCATGGGGCAGTCTCCAAATGAGGAGGACTCTGAATCTTCAGCAGGAGGAAGCACCTGCAGCAAGATCTTTGCTCTTGCTTGTCTTTCACACATTTCCTGCCCCTTGGCCTCACAGAACACACCTTCAGTCTGCAGTGCACAACTGCCACAGTGCTGCAAGGAAAACCAAAAATGTGATGTTTGCTTGGAAAAGTAGCCCCTGGATGAAAGTAGATTTTTTTATTTCTGATGACACTGTCGTTTCTGGATTTAAGGTAAAAAGGGACATAAAACCTTTGTGAAATATTGTGAAAGAAAAAAAAATATAAGAACCTCTTTGGTAAAATCTTTTGCAAATGTTTTTTTATGGAGTATTTTAATAGAAACATTTCTAATTTTAAAAAAAAATCTATTTAAGAAAGAATTTTTTCAATAAAAATATTTCCATACTTCTTTAATGAAAGACACTCTACCTTAAAAGTACCTTCAAAACACTTAAAGCCTGAGATCCTGGCATCAATAACACCTCACTACCAAAACCATATTTTAATGATTTAATTTTTAGCAGCCTTTTTGATTATTGCTCACACCAATGGATAGCATTTAAGTCTAAATTAAAACAGCTACAATATTTTATTGCTACACATAATGAGAAAAGTGAAGAAATGTAAAAGTTGATCAAAGGATAAATGAAGAAGGCAGAACTTCCACTGAGTATGAGAAGCAACAAAAGTATTGCCACATGAAAGGGGCTCTCAGATGAGCTTGCAAGCAACAGAAGTGCTGAAATAATTTTCTATAAATGAAAAAAAATGTTTGAAATCAGCTGTTTTCAGTGAATGAAAGCTGCAGCTGAACAGGTGTTGGATACAAAAGGCATCTCTATTATAGCCCTGTCAGATTATTAACTGCAAAAAAGCTCCAAAACATTTGCACACAAGGAATATCTAAGGGCCACAAACAAAAAGACCATACTGGTACTTTCAAAGGAATTGGTCTTTGTTAAAAATATTTTTCAAAATAAATACTCTTTAAGCAGCCTCAAATGAAAGGAACAATCTTAGAGACCTCAGTATCATACAAAAGGATGGAAAGGAACACTTCACTCCTGTAGTTTTTAGCCTACATTGACAATAGAAAGAAAAAATTAGAATAGGAACAATTAATGAGCATTGATCTGGTCTTTGCAGCAGAATCCCAAAATTCCATCTGAGTGCACTACCCAGCATGTTGGTAACTATAAGTATGATGCTTTCAAAAGAGAAAAATAGATAACATTTGAGGAGAAATAGTTGTGAGAGGGGGATGACAGTGCAAGTGAGGAAACAGACAAACTTTTAGCCAAGATGTTAGACCAAGAGATTGCCTTGATGCAGAGGTACCTGAGCAGTGAGACAGCACCTGCAAATACCTTGTAAAAAATGTCACTGTCCAGTTTCACAGATGTTGGCTTTGACCTCTCAGAAGCTTCCCCTTGTTCTGAGCTGTGCAAATCCTTCAGCTGCCATTTACTCTACAGAGGAGCATGAATCTGTTGACACCAGGGGGAAAGGCCTAGAGGAAATTAGGAAGGAACACAGCTGTGAGCTACCACACCTCTGTCATCTGCAGTGTTGATGGAAAGCATATTCTTGACTCCAGAAAGGGTTCCCAATGCTTGCTAGCTCAAAGATTAAGCCACAGCAAGCACAGCAACAGAGACTTCTATGCAAGGATTTAGAATGGTCTGGATAGTAAGCAACTTCCAAGCCAGCATGGGTTCCTAAAGGATAGCCTGGACCACCTGGAAATTGTCCTCATTTATCTGTGAGTTACCTGTGTGTTGCTTTGTTCCAGGCTCTGCCTTGTGTGAGTGTTCCTTTCTTCTTCTTCCAGCTCAGCTGAATACTTCTGGGAAAGATGGTGCACAGGGTTTGAGGGCATTTGTGTTTGTTTTCTTGTTTTCTGGTGAGCAGTAGCTTTCCTGGCAGGTGCAATAGTTGCAGTGTCATTAGCTCAGTGGTATTTCACATATTGTCCAGGATAGCTCACTTTGGAGTTCTCACTTATTGTCTGATTTTCTTCTCCCTTTTTTTTTCAAATGCAAGATATTTTTCTGCAATAATAAACCTATAATCTGGTATATTGTCATGAGATCAATGAGTTGGTGCAGCTATTCTTTGTTTTAAAACACTGGCAAACAAAATTCATCAAGTTAGCACATACCAAACAAGTAAATGATGTCTTTGTAATTTCAAAAGAAGAGTCTGATCTTGCAAAATTTTCTGGTTTCAGGGAAAGTGTGCTTGATATGTAAACAGCATGTAAAACCCCAGCTGAAAAAGTGCCTCCTGGTTGTCTCCAGACTGAGCCTGGAATTCAATTCCCCTGATCTGAACCAAGAGTCAGATGTCAAGGTGCTTAGACAGCTCCCTCAAAGAAATCATTATTTCTTCTTAATCATTATTTCTTTGAGGGCTATCATTATTTCTCTGAGCACTATTTTTCCATATTTCTCTCTGTGGTCTACAGAAAGGACCTAAATTACTTCTCTGGACTATGCTTGCAGAACTGAACTTCTAACAGGTCACAATTCCCCCCTACATAAAGCACATGATAACTTCTTTTACTGATAGGATAAACTTTTTAAATCATTGATTTGTGTTAATTGCTGATCAGAGAAAAAAGATTTTATTCTCAGTTTCATATTGTAAGATTTTATTTATATTTATTTGATGTGTTAGACCTCTATACATCTAACTAGCAAGATCCTGGAAACCTTGGGTTACCTCTGGCTCTTCTTTGCTTCAGTGCAAGCAAATTGATTTATGAAAGTCAGAAGAAGCAGCATCAAATAAGACTTATCTAGATCATTTGGGGCCACAATTATTCTTTTGTTGCAAGTGAAAACGTGTGTCTGTTTCTGGATATTTTATATAATTATATATATATTTTATATATTTTAGATATATGTTCTTGATTTATCATAAACTTTGCCTCACCTGATGAGCATACACAACAGACATATATTGTTAGGTTTATCCTTCCAGAACTACTCAAAACAGGAGATTTTTACAATATGGGGTACTAAATATAAATAAATCAGACAAAATAGATCACTTAGAAGACATATGCATTATTAGGTCACGTTCTAAATGTTGTGAGGAATGTAGACAAAAGCTGCTTAAAATCCAGAGGTAATCCAGAAAGCTTAAAGAAGAGGTATGAGCAGTGATTTGTAGCACAGGTGACCACAATAATGATAGGCAAGGCACTGCATTACACACACCTTCTTCTTCACATCATTTAGGCATTTTGATCCTTTTTCATGTCTTTCCAAAGCAAATTAGCAGCATTACCTGCTACTTTTTTTTTTTTGCCCCACTGATTTCCCATAGGTTTCTTTGGGTTCTAGGCACACTTCAATTATTAAAAGAAAAAGTCAGCTATTGGCTGTTGAAAATGAAAGAGAAAAATGAAAGAGAAGAATCTTTGATTTTCCAGCCTTCGGTCTGTAGGTCTAGTGGGTTTCTTTTATTTCTCTGATTCAGTGATTATTTGGCTGACAACTGATCAATTCATAAATTCAGTCAGCAGTCTGCTTGTAAAAGCACCAAACACATTGAAGTTTAAGCTGATTTACTTTGCTATACAATGCTTTCTCTCAGGCTTTTTGGAGGATATGTTGGTCCTTCCCCTTGTTGTAAGAACAATAAACATTTCCCTCTGTTCTAGGTCATCCTTATTGCATGTATTTAACAAGGTATTTTTGTTACTTAGCTTCTCAGTAAAAACCTTATCAATATAATAATTAGCAGGACCAGACCTTGGAATGTAACTCTGTTAGATAACTAGCAATTATACAAAAACACTCCCAAGAGGAAGAAATTTGTTACAGCTGGAAAAAGAGATTCAGATCCAAGAGCAAGCCAGAAAAAAGAGATAAGGGTCTTCACAAAGCATGTAAGTATCTAGAATAGATGACCCTCTGTTTTTCTTGTTCCCAGTTCTTTCGTTTGTCAAGGGCTGAAATTATTCACCCACCTTCCCACCAGTTCTGCACTTCCAACCCCAATTAAAAAATTCACTCTGGACCTTTCTCTCAATGCTTAATGCCATCTTCCCTCCCCTCCCCTTAAAAAATGAGAACACTGGTGAATAATTTACAGTGTCTAGAGTGCTTCTTTAAATACATTAAATTTAATATAAATTTCAACTGAAGATCAAAGCAGATTCCTCAAAATACAAAAGCCAAGGTTATTTTGACTGTTCCTTGCTGTTATCTAAAAGATGGTCAACACAAAAATTTGGAACAAGGCATATGAGAGACCAGAGTCAGTCTTGTACAAAGGCAAAACCCTACAAATGAAGCAATCTTTTGGATACTAACAGGCAAGCCCAAAAGAATAGTTAAGGTATGCAATTTACAAAGACATTATTTTATTCTTTGTAAATACAAATACTGTTTTAAACTGAAAAGGTCAGACAAGCAAAATTCCACATAAGTGATTCATGTACCAAGTACACAATAAACAGAGAATAACCAAACTTTATTCTCTGAATGAAACATCTGGGCCCTGAATATCTGTAAACAGTTTGAAAGTAAAGCTGAAATTTGAAGACATTGTCCAAATTGCCCAAATTTGAAGACATTGTGCTGGAGTGTAAATCAAAATTACAAAGAATCCTGCAGCTCACTGCATGTTTGTTAAGCATTTCTAATCTCATACAAAACTGAAAATGTTCAGAAGAATTTAAGTAAAACAACAACATTTCTAACAAGTTTGACATTCATTTTCCAGGAAGATTAAACCAATACCCAACCTACATTCAGGCTCTATAGGTCAATGAGTACACATAAATGAGCAGATTTGGGAATACATTACACATACTCTCCACTCTCTCTCATACCTGTATATGCATTTACACAGGGAGTCCAAGGATTAAGCCAATATTTATTTTAGTGAAAATTTCTTGATATCAAATATTGTATTTCATACTACATTTGAAAGCAAAAATGTTTATTCTGGCTTAAACTGTTCTTTTTTGTTTGTTTTGTTTAAAAGCAGAAGAGTCACTTTCAAAGCAAACATTTAGAATCAAGAATTCATTCAGAATCCAGAATTCTCATTCAGAAGTAACGAGAAAAATAAATCAATATTTTTAATTACTTATTATTTCCATGTGAATCAAGAAGTTAGAGGTATGTTTACTTTCCCATAAACTTCAGCATATACAAAAATAAAGTGCACAGCTGTAGGTGAAAAAATCAAAACCTAAAATGCTTTTGAGGACACTTAGGTGACAAGAGGTCTGCTGAAATGGCTCTTTCAAGATATATTTGCTGCTGCAGATATGAGCTCCACTAAATGTACTTTTCTTCTGTAATATAAACAGCCATATCTGTAAGATGAACACATTTAAATGGAAAATATGGGCCTAGAATTATGGACCCATATTTGCAGATTGAGAGTATGTGTAGTAAATTCAATCAATACATTCCTGTATTTGAGAGCAAATTAGTTGCTACCAACCTGCTCAATGAATATTTGATTGATCTCTTGGAAACTACATTAAAACATTATGAGTCATGATGGCATTTTCTTAATAGCTCCTTCAGTTCACTATGCACGTGTGGAAAATTTCTTTAAATGAGATTTTAAATTTACCTATTATGGGATAAACCCTACTCCATCTAGAAACTCATATCTCTGGTGTTAGCTGAAGCTGGCAGAATGAGATTCTGTACAGAAATTCACTACAGAATTTGATCTGTTTTATCAAGGATTGCCATGCTGTCAGAATGATAACAACAGGATTTTATTTGTAACCAGTTTTCTATGAAATTTATTAATTCATTGTTTATACAAAGACATCCATGGCTCACACATGTATTTCTGCTTAGGGAGAAAAGTGTTAAAGTCCATCATTAATACAACATTTTTAAAGCTTTACAGTAGCATACATTTTAACAATCTTGGAAACTTAAGAAGCTGTCTCAAAGTAAGCAAAAAAAAAGCAGAATTCATCTCTTTGCTTATGAATAACTGCTCATGACAGAGGTCACTGTATGTTTGTAAGTTTTTAAAATTCAGTCAAGGTAGAGCTTACTAAATGAAGACCTCACAAGAGAGGCATTAAGGCAGAGACTTCTTAACCCATACAATCAAGGGAGAAAAAAAAGCCACCATTGTCTCACTGCTTGAAGCAGGAGAGATTTCTCACATACAGAAAATGTGGAAGGCAATCACAGCTTCACAATTTCCTGGTGCCTTTCATCTAAACACCACATAACTCTACAGAAATATTAATGAATTAAGCTGATTAATAGATCTACAAAGTACAGTCAGGAAGGAATGTGATGGGGGAGTTTTGGCAGATATCCTGGTACCCTGAAGTTGCTGATCATAAAATGATCCAAAGCAATGTTTGGAAGCCATGAAGAAAAAATTACATCTCTTTTTCATGATCTACAGAGTGCTTTGTGAAAAGTTAAGGAAAAAAAACACCAACAAGATATTGCTGGTTGAGTAATATTTTTCAATATATGTGGTTTTTCAATGAAAGGAAAAAGCAAGAATTAAGAAGAATGTTCATGAAAAAAGTTGACTGCAAAATCACATCTGTTATTTAGGTTATCATCCATTTTCAACTTCCAGAGCTCCTAAGAGTCCCATTTAAGTTTTAAAAGTACAGGACTAGTAGCAAGCCAGAAAAATTAAAATTCAAGTTACAATTAATTAAACTCTTCAGATTATTTAGTATAGGTGTGAACAACTTTTCACAAAAACAGTAGCTTGAATGTTAAAAGCATGTCTGGACATTAACACTTCCAGCTCTTGTAAGGCTTGGAAAGGAGAGAAAATTAACACTGTGTAATGATTTTAAATCATTGGTGGAAAATCTTGCATTATGAGATAAAACACCCACACCATCCAAGATTTTTCCTAGAATTCTATGAATTTCTTTAGGAAATTTCAGTCAATGTAAATAAAGAGTAATGTAAATAAAGATACTCTTAGTGTGTATCCTCTGATGGAGCACATCCTTACACAGCCTAGGAATGTATTCGAGCATCATTTGAAGCCAGTATTTGAACTTTTTTTGGGAAATATTCTCTCTATTCTAAAATAATAGAATTATTTTAATAATTCTATTAAAATATGACAACAGTTAAGAACTGGACTGAGACTCTTACATCCCTTTCATTTCAAAGTATATACTTGCAGCTTTTAGGATTATTTTTCTCCTAATGCAGATGAGGCTAAAACATTTATTAAAAAACCTACAAAATGTCCTAAGAATAGAAAAATATCAGTGATAAAACATCATTAGAAGCATTTAACATCAGAGCAACAAATTCTTGGCTTCATTACCTTAGTTTAACTATATTAAACAAAACATTTTGTTAGATGGCAATGATAAGGTCTTGTGTGTCTTGGCAGGAGAATAAAATAAAAAATTACCTTTGCAAACCACAGTAACAAGTTTTCTCATTCTGTGCCTTTGCTCTGACAAACCACATGTTCATGGGTTTAGAATAAATAAGTCATAAATAACAATAGGACTAAACCAAAATAAAATT
Source organism: Peucedramus taeniatus (assembly GCA_013400575.1). Classification (NCBI taxonomy): domain Eukaryota; kingdom Metazoa; phylum Chordata; class Aves; order Passeriformes; family Fringillidae; genus Peucedramus; species Peucedramus taeniatus. Next base: position 78,459 of record WBNO01011933.1, read on the forward strand.
GTACACGTGTTATCTTACTGTATACCCATCATCTTCATTATTGCTCAAAGGTTTTTGGCTCCCACTTAAACAAAGCTCTCTTCCATGTTTGTGCACAGCAGAAAAGAATCCACGAGTCTGGGCTTTACCAGCTGCTGAAAATCTGAATCTTCCAGCCCATCAGGACTCATAACTGCCAGTCTCCTCAAGGCTGCCTAGAAAAACAAAACACATCATTGCATGCAGTCAGGTTTGGCAAAGCCTTCACTGCAGGAATTCATTATAACCACACCTAAATAACAGCCAGAACTCAAATCTGAGCTGTGCAGTCTATGAGTTCTACCTGGGTAATCTCTCCTCACTGTTTTCATCTGTCAGATGAATCTTCCCTCATGCAATGGCAATTATTTTGGGGCACTTTGCTTTTCAACCTGAGCAGCAGGTCAAAGTACAGTACAAGCCCTCAGACACCAGTGACAACACCTATCAGAGCTTGAAGCAGCTTGTGTCTCAAGGACAATATTTTTGCCACATTTTTATCAGAAAACATCTTCAGGCAGTTACTAGAATATCAGGGCAGTTTCTGAGTCAGGGAGGTAAGTAGCATCTCAAGCACTAGGCATGGATTGGAGGAATGTGCAGCAACAACTTCAGTGAGACAGAAAAATCATAATCTGGTTTGCTGCCACTGCTCTTAGGTCTTTGCTCTAACCACACAAGACTAACAAGTCTTCTTGGCACGTAGGAAGAATAATCACAGCATTTTCTATGCTGACATTTATCCTTTCTTCATCCTGAATGAGACCTGCTTAAATGAACAAGCTGCAATAGCCGAGCATTACTTTTACATTTAAAATAACATTAATATCATAAAGCACTGTCAAACAATATTCTTCAGTCTTCATTCACAGAGCTTGTGCTCCAGCCCTAGATCACCCATGTCCCCAGAGCCCTCTCACAGAATGCCCAGTGAAATCATTCAGCTCTGACATTTGGCTCACAGTCCATGCAGTGCAGGGCCAGCAGATGGGATCTTTCTCCTCAGCAGAGAAAGTCTTAAACTTCTGGTGCCCACTCCTTGCTGGGCACTGTATTGTCTTGGTGACACAAATAGAACAAAAAATTGGATTGGAGTGGAAGCAAGAAATATCTTTTCACCTTTTTGGATGCTTTACACAAATATTTTCATATATATGTGTGAGTGCAGATAAAGGGCTGCTACCCCCTTGACTGGAGGCTGATTTCAACAAACATAGAACCATCACAGAATGGAATTTAGGAATTAATGAATCCTTAAATTCCAAAGTGTTCCAAGGAAAATGTTTGGTGCCCAATAATGTGATGATTAAGCCATTTTTCCTTACATGCTTAAATCTTCAATCCAAGGATGAATAATTGACAGTGAACAGGATTATGCTTAAGGGGAAAAGCAGGAAACCCTGACATGAATTTAAACCATTTCAGCAATACTTATGCATTTTGAAATCTAAAGGGATGTTTTTTTCCTTAATTTTACAGTAGAAGCATGAAAGGAAGACTAAAATGTACATACCAGACATGCCACTAAAACAGAATCACTGTTATTTCTTTCTGTTGGTGATCTGCAAAGTTTAATCAGGCGAGGAATACCTGAGAGCAACAAAAGAGTGTCAGGAGAAATAATTTAGAAAAACAACTTCTTATTTTGTGATATTTTTTAGAGGCATCATATTTATCTTTTTTTAGTAGATATGATCTCTAATGCAGAGATGATATGCAAATACTTAAGGGACCTTCCATGGAGCTATACAGTTCAGAGCAGGCATAATTAATAGTTGTAAAGCATAAACAAATAAATTGGGTTCACTTGCAGTTTCAGAGTTGAAACTGTGACCTCCATTTCTTCCTTCCCAATCCTCCCACACACCCTTAAAAAACTCCTACCCTAAGAACACGTTCCCTTCCACTGGATTCTTCACATCTGGACCTGCTGAGGTCCCAGTTTTCTGTGCCCTGACATGTCACCATGGGGGGGACACACAAATGACACAGACAGCAGCTCTGTTCAAAGCAAACTAAAAAACTCTCTATTAAAACATCTGACTCCATATATCTATCTTTCTGAAATGCCAGTGTCATTGGAGGGTTACAGTGCCACCTCCTCAATGCCACTGGGCAACCCAACAGTCCATCAGGTTGCTCGTCCCCCATAAAGGAATGAAAACAATAAGTTATTGACATAAAGTGTGTGAGAAAGTTTTGTGCAAAAATGCAAAGATCAGAAGGCTTGGTAAAACTTGAGAACATCAGGGTGACAGTGACAGATCCTGCATAAGGAAGGAGGAGGCAGCAGTGTCAGCTGGCACAGTGAGGCACAGCTCTGTGTTGAGTGATGCTGCTCCTCTGGGAAACGAGCCAGAGGCTCATTGAGCTCCATCTCCTCCGTCACCCTCTGGACAGACTCTGTAGGGAATATCTTTCATAAAGTTTACCAAGTGAGGCTAAAAATTGAAAAGAGCTTCTCATGACTGGCAGTTCCTCCCTCTTTCAGTGCCATTAAGCAGGAGGCACATCCTTACAGCTGAGTTTGACAGCTGCATCTGCCACCTCGGGATCCCGGCTGAGCCGTGCCAGGGTAACCGCAGATTTCTGCTGGACTCGCTCACAGGCTGCAGATTCTGCTGGATTTCCAGAGGAGCATTTCTCAAAGAGCATCTCCATTAGAAGCTGAACACCTAAAAGAATGCAAGAACCATCATCATTCAACAAAAATCTCAGTGCAAAAAAAGTAAAGGGGAAAGGAATTTTGGGTTAATGCAGAGCAGCCACTGCCCAAAAAGGGCATGGAGAACACAGAAATGAAGGCTGCAGTTTTGACTCCAGCACCCAGGCACATCTGATCTGTGCATAAGCTTGTCTTCACTAGGAAGCTACAGAACTTCTGGAGCTAGAAAATGTACTAGCTCTTTCCTCCTCTAAAAGTTGGTATTTTAAATTTCTCAAATTTATTTCAGTCAACCAAATGGAATTCCTTATTTGCTTCTAAATTAACCTGAAGGCAATCACTGGCTGAAAAACCAGTAGTCACATATTTCAGGTCTCTAAATGAAGTTTCACTCTCAATTAAAGCAATTATTTTTTTGTTTGCTTACGTATTTTTAAGCAAGACTTTAAAAGTTTCCTTCTCAAACTGTTTAAGGGTATTTTAGGATGAGGAATCCTTTAATGAAGGAAATGATGAAATTCTGTTTCTTGAACTTTACTGTATAACTCTTCACTCCAGAAGAGACAATGTTATCCATGTCAAAGTGGCTTCATTAATTTATTGTTGCCTGTCAGAGCTGTTATTCTTCTTGTAGCACCACAAAAAAAGAAGATTTCTCTTTTCTAGATTATTTTAAGTGTAAAGACAATTATGTGCTATTAGACTCCATATGCTATTAGGCATTCAGATTACATCAGGTAGCATCAGAGGATTATAACTGTTAGAACATTTGCATAAATAATTCAGAGAATTATCATCAGAACCATGCAGCTAAATAATAATCAATCAACATACAAAAAAGTCAGAGTTGAGAAGAAAGTTCCTAAATTCTCCAGCATTCAAACACCATTCTCAGAATGTGGCCTCTGACTAGCACCTGTTTATTATAACATTAGGCAGACACAAAAAAGATTGTGCACACAGGATGAGTGCCAACCCCTCTCAAAAGCCAGGAGGCAAATGCTTCATGTGAAATTCCATGACAGAAATTTTACTTGCTGTCATTGTCCCTGACAATCCACTGAATGAGTTAGGCCAAGGCTACTTGGCCTAGCAAAGCAATACATGGGAATTTTCAGTGTAATTTAATGTTTCCTAAAAAAAAAATACACAAAAAAAAAAANNNNAAAAAAAACCACCACAACGCAAAGGCATCCATCTTAGTTTCTTGGCCTTGAATTTGCTGGTAGGTGTATTAATAAGGCATTTACCTCTTACTACAACATTACCTGTATTGATGAAATACTTTTTAAACACTTTTTAGTACTTTGTTTTGCATCTAGGAATAAGTCACACACATGGAACACCAACAGTATGGTCACAAATGCAAAGTTTCCTAAAACAGTGGCATTTTATTTCAGTTATGTGGAATGATCCCCAGGACTCATTTTGCACCCTGCAGCAATGTGCAATATGCAGCAGAGACAGGAAAAAAATGAAGCTTTATTAGAGAAGCCTTTCTCCTTTACCTTGTAAGTACTACATTCCCATCTACTCAGACTCTCCAGAAATAAATAAAACATACAATTCAGCTAAAATACTTACCATTTCCCTGAATGATTTCTGAAGCACACTGGTCCAACACAGACATGTTTGCCAATATTGTTACCACCTGTTGTTAAAAAGAGAAGGAAATATGAAGTCTAGTCCTACAGCTCAGTAATATTAAATATCATTGTGGTTCATAAAATAAATATGGCAGAAATATGGCAAATATTTGAGAGTGCTGATACTGTGCTGAGTCAGTTCAGGGGAAATGCTGAGAAATCCTTGCAAGACATTTGGAGCTTTGATTCAAGAGAATATTTAAGGAATATTTTCCAGTTTTGTTTAAGTCAAGAATTGTGTGCATGTCAAGGCACTGTCTCAAAAGCAACTGGACTTAAAATTCTGTTTATACCTTTCCAGAGGTAAAGACCCTGCTTAGGCTTTGTACCAACACATTCTGTGTTGATATGTGCACAAACACATCCTGAGATCTAGATTTCTAGAATTTCTTATCCCAAATAGCTTTAACTCTTTTTGAGATTAGGTGTAACTCAACTTGCCTAAAGTGATGCAGCAAGCCACCAACAGAGCCTGAACCCTGTGGTGCTGCTGCCTTTCAGTCAGCCACTCCCTTCATTGATCTCTCATACTTTCTCACACATCCTGCAAGACATTCTTCCCAGTCCTTCAAATAGTTTGCTTTTTGCATGCAGACACATCCCAATATTAACAGCACATATGAGAGACCAGATAATAAATGCTAGAGTTTGTCAGAATGCAAAACAGAAATAATATTCTTTCTTGAGAGGTATTTAATTTTCTCTAATCTAATTCAGGAAAACTGACCAGCCTCAAAAATAATGGTCAATTTTGGAGCTGGTTATCAGCTTTTTAACAGTACAGTGTCAGTTCAGATACCAGCAAACTTCTTAGATGCAAGGAGGCATGAGATCAAATCACCATTCTGATCTCACTTTGCCATTTTAAAAACAAGGATGACTCATTTCTGATGCTCTGACATAAAGGTCTTCCACTTTTGAAGGTAGTGTTACAGTGTCATCTCCCTGAATAAATATACTTACTTAGCATGCAAATGAGTTGCTGAAACTCTACAGAGTGACAGGTAGAAATATGGTAACTCAGTGTATGCCTATGTATTTATTCCATATTAATTATTAACTGTGTTGCAGGCAGAGTGTATATGTTTTCTCATTCTAAATTATATCCCGTTAATGAAAATTGCTTCCTCTGTGCAGAATCTGTACCCCATGTGGCTGTCTAAGCCACAGATGAAGAATTCAATTAACCACAATTTGAATACATGCCAATTATTCCACTGCTTCAAGTTATTTTGTCTAATAAGTATTTTCATACATAAAAATAGTTTGTGTGCATCTTTCAACGCCAAAAAATTATTTGAGGTTATAGCTATACTTCCTTCATGTTGATTATGTGGCCCCCATATTTTGCAATATTTATAGACTAGCTTAGAGGGTTTACATGTAACATTCTCCAGAAGGGTGCAAAAAAGACCAATGAACATCAAGTTCTACCTATATTATCTTTTAAAATCTTAGTAGGACTTGAAAGGTAGTTAAGCCATAGATTAGATCACTCCATATGGATAGACTTTTTTTTCCCCCAAGAAAATTTGTTTTCCTGTGATGTAAACAATGTAACAAAACAGGATAATGTAAAAATGTAATAGGCAAGCAGAATAAAGAGTTGACTTTAAATGCTCTATTTTCCCCTACACTTTCCTATTTTAAAGTTCATGCAACTTACATGAAAATTTCCTCTGTAATACAAACCAAAGTTCAAGGAAGTGTCCTATTAAGGATGAATTCTCTAGAGGAAAACAGAAACAAATGTAGACTCAATTTGCTTCAGAAAGTAACACTTCTGTGAGCACTGGTATTAATGAAGTCTCATCTATTTTGGATTTAGAGTTGATCAAAAAACATAAATAGATATTTTCCAGTAGATTCTCTCCCACTGTAGATTTTTTTTTCTTTTTCTCTAATGATACAGAGGCTTACACTGCAGTCTTTATCCTTGCTTCTTTTCCCATTATCTGGCTCCAAATTTCATAAGGCCTTAGGCACTCTCAAAAATAACTATGAAGTCCTGTTGAATCAGCAAACCAGCTCAGATGTTATTGTGAGACATGGAGCACAAAACACATACAGATAAAAGTGACTGTCTGAGCCTCATTTCATAGTTGAAAATTATTGGAAAAGAATATATACCAAAACCTCTTTCAGAACTGAAATCACTTTGAAATAATTGAAAGACTTGAAGATATTTAACATGGAATCTCTACTGTTCAACTGCAATTTTTAATATCAATTTCATTAATTGCTCAAGTAATTGATCTTGTAAAAGAGCACACTCCATGATTACAAAGCACTGGCACCTGACACAATTTATGGCTCCTGCAATTCTTTTGGCTTCCTAAGCCATGCAATGAACTTGTGGTCATCTCAAAGTGTGAGAAAGACATCCTGAAGACAGGATACATGAGCTCTGGTCATCTGCCACTGCCTCCCTACCATGGAGAAGGAATGTGCTGAAGCCACACACCAATTCTTGACCTGTGAGATTTGCAGATGGGCTATGAAGCAAATTTTCTGAGGGAATCCAGCATAATTCCCTACCCCAGCACCTGCATCTCTGCTAAGTAGATCTGCTTTGGAGGTGAATCTTGACCCATGCATTTCCAATATCTGTATTTTAGCAATGCTCTGCAATAGACTGACACAGGCTGGCCCACACTCCTTTCTCTGCTATCCAAATCCATCAGGAATTGCAGGTGCCTCTCTCTGCAAAACCTGGTGGCTGCAGTTTGTGAACTGGCAGCCCTAAACCCACTGCACTAATGAAGACCACAGAGAAACAGGCTTGATCAACAAATAATCAGCAGGGACTCAGAGAACAGCTTGGGTTGGAAGGGACCTTAGAGATCATCTAATCCCAATCCCTGTCATAGGTAGAGACACTTCCCACTTGACCAGCTTGCTCAGTGTCACCCTGGGGTGACACAAGCACAACACGGGCAGTTCTGGCCAAAGCAAACTAAAAAACTCTCTATTAAAACATCTGACTCCATATTTATATCTTTCTGAAATGCCAGTGCCATTGGAGGGTGACAGTGCCACCTCCTCAATGTCACTGGGCAACCCAACTGTCCATCAGGTTGCTCGTCCCCCATAAAGGAATGCAAAACAATGAGTTATTTACATAAAGTTTGTGGGAAAGTTCTGTGCAAAGAATGCAAACATCAGAAGGCTTGGAAAAACTTGAGAAAATCAGGGTGACAGCTCAGAGCCCCATCCAGCTTGGCACTGGACACTTCCAGGGATGGGACATCCTCAGCTTTTCTTGGCAGCCTGCTCCTGTGCCTCACCACCCTCACAGCAAAGAATTTCTCCCTAATACCTACTCTAAACCTAGTCCTGCTCAGTTTGAAGCCATTCCCTTTGTCCTGTCACTACACACCCTTGTGAAAAGTCCTTCTCCCCCTTCCCTGTTGGCTCCCTCAGGTCCTGGAAGCCCTGTGACATTAATTTGCCATTAGGAGGGAGCTGGATGGATGATTCAGGTCAGTGTCAGGAGTAGCACTGCTAAAAACAACCAGAGGAACAGACCTCCAGGGCTCCTCCTGTGCTCAACACCTGCCTGCTGCCCGTGCCCTGCACACCTGAACCAGGGGCACTGAGACCTGGGGAGAGGCACCAGGTCAGCAAAGGCGTTCTCAGGCCAGCTCCTGCTTTAGCGCCTTTGGAAGGGACACCAACCCAGCAAAATGGCAACATGCAGAGATCTCACTGGGAGCACTCAGATTTTTCACAGGAGAAAGAGATTAAGCAGTTAAAACTGGACTTAAAAACTTCAGGACTTAAAAAAGCACACCCAAAACCAAGAAGCTGTGAAGGTTCATCTTTAAATGGTTTGTTGGTGAGCTGAGTATACAGGGATATTTGAGGGGCTCCTTAAGATCCATGGAAAATTTCCCTGCTTAATAAATTAACTTTAAAAGTAATGTCATTATTTCATATTTTTCAAATGTCAGTACAGCATCATCTTCTTCGTCTTGCAGTTGCCCTGAAAATTAATCTGAAATCTAATAAAAAAATCTCTATTTTTATAAGCAAATAAGTAAATCAATATTAAACACAGATACATCTCTAGTGACCATATATTGTTACAAATAATACATCATTATAATATATTATTAGAAAATATTATTATGAAATTATTATTTTATTATCTAATATTATAAAAAGAAAATTAATATAAAATAATATATAAAAATTATATTATATAAAGTATTATAAATATTATTATAAAATCATATATTATTATAAAATTGGCAGTTTTGACATTTTATGGTTATTTATATATATTTCATAATTTAAAATTTGTTTCTATCCCCACATAGCTTCCTTCCACTCCCTCAGACTTTCACACATATTGAATTTATTCGTGGTGAGCCTTCCTTGTAAGTCCTGTAGTCTCCTTTGCCCTGAACTGTAGGAATTTCAGCTGTCAAGAACAATTTAAATTTGAGAAAACTTGGTTGATTAAGAACCTTTAAAATAGTTTTCTTCAAACAACAGTCACCTTGGAAATTGTTTTTGCTAAAATATGTAATTGCTAACATTATAATAAAACTTTTCTAAACAACTAATGGTGACTAATGCTCATCAACCCATGTACAAAGGTCCTGAATCTTTGTTGTAAAAGTAAAAATTAGATACAAGATGCTAGATAGTAGATGCTTTGCTATAAAATAAGATATGCTGAGTGTAAATCTGTAGTTATCCAAGAGATTTAAACTTAAAGTAACACTTAAGAAACAGAAGTCACAACTGAAAACTTTCCCTTATTATTATTGTGAATAATAAGTGAATTAATAATAAGTGAATTAATTCCCTTAGGAGATTTAAGAAAGTTTTTCCCTTTATTGTGAAACCAAGTTCTAAGGAAGAAAGATGCACATTTTAGCCTGCTAAAGGGCCAACATCTTTCACAACTGAGGGTTCCTTACTTCATTTGTGGGAGGGGGAAGTGTCCATAGAGGTGGAAGGTGTGGTGCTAATATATCTTTATTGATAATAAAGGCACACTGCTCAGTAAGTTTTTATCAACAGTCCCAACAGAAAAAGTAAGACACAAGCTCAAAATAAGAATTAGCAAGTAATTTAATAGAGTGGCAAAGTAGATCAATACAGGATTGCTAATTCTCTTAGTTAATTACTCCTTTAAGGCTGATTCATCGCTAAGTAATATTAATTTTTGTGCATATTACAAGAGCATTTTGTAATTCATTCAAATAAATGAGATAAGCATAAATCATAGTGTGCCCAAAGTTCCAGACAGCCATCTCCAGAAACAAAGTGGCACCTGAGCACTGCTCAGAAGCAAGACAGAGTCTCTGTTTGTGAAGGGAAGTTAAAATCATCTGATCACAATTCAAGATCCATCCACAGGGAGACAGCAAAAGAGTGCATTTAGCAGGCATCAAGAACAGGCATTACAGCAAGTTGAGGAAGGAAAAAACCTTTCAAGATATTTTCTATCAGGAGAAAAAACTTCAGTAAGGAATCTCTGGAAATTCTCTCTGGGACATTATATTGCTTAAAAATAGAAAATAACTCCAGTGGCTTCTGATAGCCATTTCTGGGATTGGGAACTTAGTTTTAATTCCTGAAAACAGAAAATAAATACAGCTAGATGAGCAGAAGTGTTACCCTGGGGTGACACAAGAAGGACACAGAGCAGCTCTGGTCAAAGCAAACTAAAAAACTCTCCATTAAAACATCTGACTCCATATATCTATCTTCCTGAAATGCCAGTGTCATTGGAGGGTGACAGTGCCACCTCCTCAATGTCACTGGGCAACCCAACTATCTATCAAGTTGCTCCTCCTCCATAAAAAAATACAAAACAATGAGTTATTTACATAAAGCTTGTAAAAAAGTTTATGCAAAAAATACGAACATCAGAAAACTTTATAAAACTTAAAAAAATCAAGGTGACACAGAAGAAGCTAACATCCCCCAAAAATAATAACAGTGGTTGGAGACAGGATCTGCTTGCAAAGTCTAGGTTTATTCTGAGACTGTGCCAGGGAACTGTATTTTTGGCATGCTGAGACAGAGCAACAGAGACTAAAGCTGTAGGAAGCTTACATTTTGGCATGAAGGAAGTCTTTACTACATTTTTATTTACTTTACTTCCTATTGCTGACTACTGTAGATAAGGAACAGGCAGAATACCCAGGTTCTCACATCATTTGTTTTAAAGAAGCACATGGGACATGCACCCTGGATGGGTCACACTGTGAAAATACACATCCCATAAACCAGGGCATAAAACCAACAGAGGGACTGAGCCAGTGGCCACAGTTCTCTGCCTTTCAGGTTAAAACCTGGGGGGGAAAGAATCTCCCAGACTTCCTTCAAGGCATTGAGAAGCTTCTCATGTTTTTCTAACAGGCTCAAGCAGCCAAAGGCTCCTAAGAGATCTGATCCTCAGAGCAGAGCAGAAATTAGCCTTTTCACACAAATTAGCCTTTTCACACAAATTAGCCTGTTCACACAAATTAGTTTTTCAGCTGAGCTGAGATTTTATTCTTCCAACTGAACCCCTTGCTTTGCAAGTGGGAGCACACTGTCTTATCCTACACAGAATCTAAAATATGAAAGGCAGAATTGTAACTAAGCAGGAATTTAAAAAATTTTAGTGTTTAACTGATTTAAGTCAGTTTTGGACCTGAGAAATATAACAATCCATAACATTGACCATATAATGCCAGCCAGTACTGTTATTTATTTATGCTGGACACATGCACATGAAAAGAGAGAGATAAGCAGTTAAACAGAAAAGCAAAAGACACCAGGAAAATTATTAAAATCTTACATAGGAAGCTGGAATACCATTAATATAATGGTGTGGTTAAAATTCAGATAGGTTACTTTGGCCCAATTTTCACTTTTGGAACTTTTACGAGCAGTCATGTTTCTTTCTTGATTTCTTAAGCCTTTTAAAATAACTTAATTCTTTAATTTATCCATTCTCTTTCTAGCTATATTAGTTGAAATGATGTTTTCCCAGTGTGATCTAGCCAATACTAGAAGGGATCCCACAGTTTTAATGTAGAGTTTACCAACCACAGTGCACAGTCAGGCCTCTCAGAGGGAAGGGAATTCCAACCACATATCTAGTGATCATGGTACCAGTGTCAGAGCTGGGTATTTACAGAGACCATGCAAGAAAACAGTGCAGATACCTTTTTATGACCTTGTCCACATGTAAAGGCTTTGTTAATAAACTCCCCAGTATTCAAGAAACTCAGACTGAGAAGTAGCACTGCAAGTTTCTTTCATACAGACAGGGATTTTCAAAAGAAATCTCAAAGAACTGTTAATATTCTTCTCATTAAAAACATTATTCTCAAAGTTTTTCACTGGGGGTTCAGCAACATTTAAAAATCAAAACTTCTTTATATTATAAAGTATATAGTATATTATAGTATATATAGTATATAGTAGTAATACTATATATTATATAATATATAATATA
>WBNO01011940.1:0-31333 GCA_013400575.1 Peucedramus taeniatus
GGGAAACTACTTTCAGATGAAGAGCTGTGGGTGAAAATCTCAAGCCCAGCAAGAAGAGAGCACTCATAAATCTAAAAAAATACAATTATAGGCAAAGATGCACATTCTGAATAAAAAGATCAGTGTTGATTCAACCCATATAACTAAGCAGCAAAAAAAACCCATGTGCAACTGATTATATTTTATGTCTGATGAGCTTGTTTGCTGTGAATGTAATGAATTTATCTGCTAACTCTACTAGAAGCAGACTACTCATGCCAGGTGGGCTCTGAAAGAGCCCTGTTGACTTCTCTGTTAAGACAATCGATAAAGACCAAGACTGCTCAGGATGATATGAGAAATGGCCAACAATTTCACTTGCCATTCACATAATGAATGAGGCCTGGGTCAAATTTATGATCGAGGAGCATATATTGAGGTTTCCAGCAGTACAAACATGAGTCACCAACATGCCGTCTGCTTTGCTGAGGTAACAGATTATGAGATAAAGAGAAACAGACAGTGCACCTTAGATTAAATGATAGGCATTTTTCCACATTAGTTCCAGTATAACAAACTCTAGACATCATTTAAAAATTAGATTATTCTTCAGAGGAAGATTATCCTCTGTCCATGTTTGTGCCAATCATGATTATACTCTGGCTAGAACCTCATTTCAGTATAAATCACTTATTCTGTACAGTCACTGCTACTGAACAAACACATGTGAAAATGCCTTGACTAAGAGCAACAACTAATGACAAAATGCTGTACTTATCCCCATTTGTTATCTCTCAGGATGCTGGCTGCGTGCAAGCGCTGGGTGACAGCATAAAGGCCACCATGAAGTTTTACAAAATACTAAATAAATAAAACTACTCACATGCCACTTCCAGAGATGCATTGCGGCTCACAGCTTCTCCAAGGTAGTTCCTTGCTACACAAACATAGCTTCCCTCGTCGGGTTTACTCCTGCGCCCGTGCACGATGCGTAAGAAAAATAAAGATCCGCTGGGCAGCAGCATCCGGTGGGAGCGCGGATCGTCCTTGTCCGTTTCCACCCGCTCGCCATCCTTGTACCACTCGATGGTGGGGGTTGGCCTTCCCTCTGCTTTGCAGTTCAGAGTAGTTGGCTCTCCTTTAGACACTATCACATCTGAAGGATGCTCAACAATCCGTGGTGGAAAGTCCTCTTGGCGAAGACGGGATCCTAAGGAAAAGAACAGAGGGAAGAGAGAACAATTTATTTATGCTTTAGGCATCACAAAGAGCTCTCGCAAGGTACTCCTTTAATGTTACAAAAACTCAAAAAAATAAAAAAGAGAAAACCTATACAACATCTGAAATTGCTTTTTCTGATATCAGAGACTGTATCAGACACTCCCCTATCTAAAAATCTGAGACGGACTAACAGAGATAACCTTCTATAGTGTTATCAAACCCATACCAGAGGCACACTGTGCTTAGAGGAGGATCCCTTACACATACAAGTATGACAATTTTTTTTTTTCTGATAATCTTCCTATTTACATTTACTTCTAGATCACTGTGTGCTTCCAGATTCCCCTCATAGCTACTGCTTTTTCACCCTTTCATCTGCCAGATTCAAAAGGGGGACATCCAAAACCATGGTATCTTACTACCCCCATTAGTTAACAGTTCTTTGTAGTTTAACATGTACACTTTGTCTCTCTTTTCCACAAACAGTCCCAGTATGGAACGAGAAAAAAGAAAGCCAAAAGGGAAATCTCATCAGCTCACTTTAGAAATTTTCAGTTTCAGGATTGCATGTATACACACACACACACACATATAAATACAATATAGGCAGAGAATCACAGAATGGCCTGGGTTGGAAGGGACTTTTAAGCTCATCTCATTCCAACCCCCTGCCATGGGCAGGGACACCTTCCACTAGACCAGGTTGCTCAGAGCCCCATCCAACCTTACCTTGAACACCTCCTTCCACATTAATGGTACAGACACTCTCCACTCCTGCATATCTAATTGGACTACACGAGCCTGGAAAAAATATTTCTGCAACAGTCACGGAAGGTTGTGCCTCAAAAGTAATCTTTTCTAGCATGGATCCTGAAAATCCTTTGAGTGGAGCTGCCATGCTGCTACAATTGGTCTGCACTTCTTAAACACAAGATAAACCAGCATCTGCAGGTTAGTGAAACATTTGTCTCAATTTTCTGATCAGCAGTTTTGCTGAGTGGTAGAAAAGCAAATGTCTTAATTATATTCTAGGCTCTACATAGTTTAAAATATTTTCAATGCCTCATTTACTGCAAAAGTTATGAGGAAAGGCGTAAGGATCCATTCAACAGAGTGCATCCACCTTTGGACTTCTGTTTTACTAACACTCAGGTCATTAAACTAAGGCTTGCCACTGCAGTTATGTGTTACATTGCTCTTGCACAAATTCAGCTCTTTCAGTGGCTTCCAGATTCTATCATCAGAACAGCAAAGAAATCCATAATCTGCAATTCCTGTACATGAAAAAAAACAAAAAAAAAAAAACAAAAAAAAAAAACTATAATCTATAGCTAAGCACAGATGAAGTTATGGGACATTTAGAGGAGAATGAATTTTATCCTCACTTCTACTAACAAAACAAAAAAAAATCTAATAGGAGAATCTCCAGCTAAAAAATAACCCTAGTCCAAGACTCCATACACAACATCAAAAAAGACTGAAATCACCATTAAAGTAAAAGATCAACATCTGACAGCACATGGGACTACAAAGCCCACTTAATACTCTGATTAGAAACATTTCTAATACTCCAGACTTGTCTACCAAATTAACTAATTGCTTATTCTCAAAAAGCCAACAAAACCTCACTAGTTGTGTTAAGAAATTTCTACTAACAATATCAGGAAGAAAAGGAAAGCTGAGGTGTGTCTGCAACATGAGGGGGACTTAAGGCATGGAACAGATACAACTGAAATTTAATAAATGCTTAGCACATGGGTAACAAAATTAGTAGCAAGAAATATAAAACGCAAATCCAAAATATTAGTTTTCTTGTACACAAAGGTTTGTCAGACTCCTAGAAGTATATCCTACACAGACTTACATGCCATGTTTAAAGCTGTGCAAAAAGCTTTCTCCCATAAAAAGTTTAACCTTATACTGTATACAACCCAATTAAAAACCCCTCCTCAAGTCACAATGGGGTTGATTTTTCCTCTTCAGTACTGATGTTTATCAGAAAACTGGTGCTTACTCACTCTATCCTAATTAAACAATTAGTGCACAAGAGAGGGTTGAGATGTGAGCAGCCAGGACCATGCCACTGTGCAAGGAGAAAGGCTCAGGAGGTGTTTCAAGGGGGGATCAGATCATACATTCCTGTGATGGCTGGGTGCACCTTCAGCTATCCAGGGTTACAAGGAATTCCCCTCATCATGCACTTAGAGGAGGGGAGAAACAAAACACACAAGATCCTTCACAGAGCACATCGAACTCCCTCCTTCCAAAGTGAACTGAGCACCAACATGCATTCCCAAAGGTTATGCTGATTTAGAGCTAAAGAAGGAAACCAGAAACTTGGCCCTATTGGCTGTCTCTAGACACTGTCTGCATATCAGAGACAGACAAGTGGTGTTTGATTCTAGTTTTGATTCTTTCACTATGGTCCCCTCCAATTCTCTTACAAGTACGATCTCCTTTAGAAGGAACAGAAGTTCTATTAACCCCATGAGCTGCCTGGGCAGGAGATACTTTTACTGCAGAGCAAGATACAACCATGACCTTAAGCAGGCAGCTGTGGTGTATCCTGGGCTACCCATACAGTTTCCTTTTCTATTCCTCCCCACAGGATTTCCATCTGGTGCATGCATAGAGTATATAAGCAAGCCCTGAGTTTAGAAGCCCTTAAGCCTTTACCATGATAGACTGCAATGACTGCACATGAGATTTTAAATGCTGGTGGGCAAAACTAAAATTCCTACAATATTAGAATTGTTGGAGCTATTCCACAGGAGGGTTCCAGTGCCTCACCACCCTCACAGTCAAGAATTTCTTCCTAATATCTAATATAAAGCTACTCTCAGTTTAAATCATACCCCCTTCTCCTGTCACTTCAGGCTCTTGAAAAACATCTCTCTCCATTTTTCCTTTCGGTTCCCTTCAGGTACTGGAAGGCCACAATGAGATCATCCCAAAGCCTTCTCTTTTCCATGCGGAACAATCCCAGTTCTCTCAGCCTTTCCTCACAGCAGAGCTGCTCCATCCCTCTGATCACCTTGGTGCCTCCTCTGGCCTGGCTCCAGCAGGTCCCTGTCCTTCCTGTGCTGGGAGCCCAGAGCTGGATGCAGCCCTGCAGGTGGGGTCTCAGCAGAGCGGGGCAGAGGGGCAGAATCCCCTCCCTGCCCTGCTGCCCACGGGGCTTTGGATGAGCCCAGCACACATTTGGCTTTCCAGGCTGCCAGTGCTCATGGCCTGCTCATGTGCAGCTTAATGGTGTGCTGTGTCATGTTTATGTGTGATTAAATTAATCTTCACTTTAAACAGAACGCTGACTTATCAACTTACATTGCCTAAGATACTGCAATACAATGTTTTGTCACTCTAACAAACACAGCTTTCGTTTCCAGATACCAGAGCCTGCTCTACTACTGATAATTGCTGACCTGATAAATACTGACTGATGGGAAACACTGTAGTTCTCATAATAACTGGTGACATTATAGATTTGTGATAGACTGTCACTCCATAAGTAAAGAACATTTGCATTCATATCTACCTTTATGTGACTCATTTCTGCAGCAGTCACTGCTAATGTCCTTTGAGGTCAGGACACTGAACAGGGGAAGCCCAGCCTCATATTGGAACCCAGCAAGAGGAAACTGCTGGGGGACACATTTTGTCACAAAAAAGCAAAGAATGCTCCAGTTATTTGTATGTCCCTGTGCAGCACATGTACTGAAATATATTCACCAACACTTCTTACACTCTCCTTCCTGTATTATGAATTTATGTACTTACATATTCCTCATCAAAGCAGGGAAAGAGAGTAAGAAAAGTGAGAAAAATTGACAAAAGCAGAAAAAAATGTAGCCTGCATATTGTACCTGGTGTCAACACTGTGGTCTTCCACTACCCTACTTTAACTTAATTCAGATGTGTTGGACAAGACATTCCCTGAGAATCACCTCCAAGACTACTCCTTTGGCAAGTGTAAAAGACAACAATCACTCCTTCATTTCAACCACTTCAACATCAGGGTGCCAACTAAGTCAGGTTGTCTCCACCGAGCCTCACAGATTTGCTTTTATATGCTCAGACTTCCTCACAAGTCTCCTCAGGGATCCAGTGTACCATATAACTATATGGTTGTATAGCAGCTATACTGGTAGCATATCAGCAGGCCTATTATTTTCAGTTTAGCCTGGCTGATCCTACAGTCAAATAACCCTAAAAAAGTAACTGGATGCAAGTATTTTTGTTAATAAATGAAAAAGATTTGCTGTAGACACACAGGTGCAAGCAGGAAAGGAGACTAAAGCAAAGAGTGAATACTCTATTCGTTTTTACTGCATTTTCTCAGAGTCACTATGCAATCTCTGTCCTAAGAGGAATCACAAAATGGTCTGGGTCTCTAAAGACCATCTAATTCCAAACCCCTGCCATGACTCGACCAGGTTGCTCAGAGCTTTGTCCAATCTTCCTGGGCATCCGCAACTTCTTTGGGTAACCTGTTCCAGTGCCTCATCACCCTCACAGTTAAGAATTTCTTCCTAATATCTAATCCAAACCGCACTCTCTGTCAGTTTGAAGCCATTCCCCCTTGTCCTATCACTCCATGCTCCTGTAAAAAGTGTCTTTCCATCTTTCTTGCAGCCTCCCTTCAGGTGGGAAGGCCTGGAAGGCTTCAATTAGATCATGTGCTGTCTGTGTAACATACACAATCAAAGAAAAAGGCATTTGGCAATTCACTTTCTAGTCCTCCTAGTCCACTATCTTTCAAATTTCTAGGACAAGACTTGCATTTATTGCACTTCACATTCTTCTGGTTTTAATTTACTTCACAAAAGACCAAACATTGATTTAATCTATTAAGCCTACTCTAAATAAGCAGCTACAAAGCTAATGGCCTGTCATACCAGAAAAGCAACAGTACAGACTAAATTCAGAGACATTTAACTCATTTCTCAAATCAACAAAACATTCATGGATACTGGGCCAGGGGTGGCTGAGACAGGCTAGCAATTGTATTGTAACTACTGAACAATTTTAATGAAAAAACAATACTGCATTAGTTTCATGTTAACACTCTGAGATGGTATTTCATAATAGAGATTTTTGAACGGCCTTTAAGAACCTCCTCCAATTCTCTTTCCCCTCTGACATTATCAGCACTTGTCATTGCTTGTTACCATCTGACATCACATTTATTTGCATCTCTCTTTTCCAACTTCTACCTACCTGATTTCCTGTACATAGAAAAGCTCTTCCTCAGCTGACCTCCAAGAGGTCCTATTCCTTTTATATCCATCCTGAAGGCTCTAATTTTGATTCTTTTAACATTCCAAACACATAGTTTTAATATACTTGGATAAAAACAGAAAGCTGGGACTAGATTTTCAATAACAGGACCAACAGTCAATTAACACTATGGGTACCAGAGATCATCCCTACTACAGAGCTGCCACCTACTCTGAAATCTGCCCTACTGTTCTCATGCTACTGCTGTGAGAGGAATGCTTAAAATGGGATGTGATGTTTTACATTGTGTCATATATTTGAAATATTTCCAGTTCAGGAGTTCTAACAGGTCACGCTGAACAGGTGTATTGTACATTAAGTTCATAAAGAAAGTATTGCCAACAAGAGCAACAGAGGTTGTTACAACAATGGAACTTGAAAGACAAACTCATAATATAGCACAGAGTCACAAAATCCTTTAGGTTGGTAAAGACCTCCAGAATAATTAAGTCCAACCTTTTACCAGCCACCACCCTGTCAACTAGATCATGGTACCACATCCAGTCCTTTCTTGAACATCTCTAGGGATGGCAACTCCACCACCCCCCCAGGCAGCCCATTCCAATGTTTAACAACCTTTCTGTAAAGAAATGTCTCCTGTACAGCCTGAACCTCCCCTGGCACAGCTTAAGACTGTGTCCTTTTCTATTGCTGGTTGTCTGGGAGAAGAGACTGTCTCCCACCTGGTTGCACCCTCCTTTCAGGGAGTCGTAGAGATTCATAAAGCCACCCCGAGCTTCCTTTCCTCCAGGCTAAGCAGCCCCAGCTCCCTCAGCTGCTCCTCATATGAGTTATTAGTTATTTCATGCCTCTGATAGCATTTTGAATGCACTCCCTCCAAGAGTTTGCCAACAACACATGTTCTCCCTGAGACAGCGCAAAAGGACTGTTTATCAAGGAGACAAACAGCAAAACTGTGATAGCAAAAAATAAATCTCCTACAACAGAAAGCTATAGATGCAGGAAGAAAAGGCCCTGTGTACATTTAATTCTACGGAGAGGATAGCTCCAAAGTTGTATTTAATGGCAAAGAACCTTCTTTTATGCTAGAATCTTGGTTTATTTACTGCAATCTTGGTTTATTTACTGCAACAATTGAGAAAAAATGAAACTGAAAGCAAGGTATTAAAATCCCAATTAAAAGAATAATGTGCTTTAAAAGGATGGACAGCTACAGAAGTGTCTGCACAATCTCTTCTCGGCTACATCCGATCTGTCTCATGGCCAGGCTCCAGCTCTTTTTTTGACTTACGCAGACTCTACAAAGACAATCCCACAGCTACTTAGTTAAATCTACTGAAGGACAGTCACTGTTCATTTTCCTACTACTTTGTATGCCTCGTTTAATGTGAGAAGTACTTATCAGAAACACTTACTGCACACATTTGTTTGATGTAATGAATAAGTCTGTTGCTTTCACCACCCTTCTAAGCACAGAATTGACTGAAGGCAAGCAGAGATCTCAAGAAGAGGTCCAGTCAGACACATCTTAGTTCAAACAAAATATAACATGGAAAAAAAGCCAAGATAATGAGAAAACTCAACTGGAATACAGGCTGATGCACTGGCACCAGGCTGATTATTCGACATGCATTCCTCTAGGCAAAGTGATATGGCAAGGACAACATTTTGAAAATTTATACTTTACAGTCTCTCCCCCCTGCTGAGATTTGGCAGATGGGAAAAGACTCCAGTGATACGACTGTTTCCAAGGTAAGGTTTTTGTTCAAAGCTGTGTCAGCTATGACAAGGTCCTCTGAAAGCTTTTCCTTGAGCAAAATTAATCCATTAAACAACATATCCTAACTTCCCCAGGACATGTGCCTGCAGATAAGTCACCTTTCCTATAGAGTGTGTCTGCCAAGAGGGAGAGCAGGAAATGCTGACAAGAGAGATCAATAACTGTCATTAAAAACATTGACCAAATCTTACTGGAAGGTTGATTTCATTAAGTTTCTCTTGTATGAAACTGTGACTTTGCTAAATAAGGTGTAATCAACTCTACTATTAAAGAAACACTGCAAACAATTTTTTTTAATTAATGTGGATAATAATCCAGTGCCACAGTATAAGCACCCTATTCCTTATATAAAATCATTTCAGGGGAAGCATTCCAAAACTGACATAAAGGCTTTATGCAACTTTACTCTAATTCACTTTTCTTCAATTGGTTTCTCATCACATACCAGCATTCAAGCGTCACATTTCACTTTTTTTGCAGGGCCTTACCACACCTCAAAATTTATTTCCAGCACACTGCCTGGCATGGAACAACACGTTAGGGATGCAGTCAAGAGAGCAGGAGTGAGCACAATAGCCCTGAAAACTGGAATATAGATCCACAGGTGAATGATTAATCTTTTTTCCCCAGGTGAAAAGTGATGTTATAAATACAAGTCACTGCTTCAATGAGAAAGTTACATCGATTTGTTTACTGCAAAGCAGATCGGTTTAGAGTTCAAGTCAAGAAATAAAATATCTACCAGAGCTATGCTCCCTGAAAGAAGGTAACAGACAATTATTTGCCTAATAACACACCAATGCTTAATAACACACCAGCACCCACACATATACACACAAAAAACCCCACACAAAAAACCCAGCAAAACCAAACCAGCCTAACTTGTAGGTTCTTTCTCAAAAAAGCTCTAGGTTTTCAAACTGGAATAGCTGCTCCAATTTGAGTGTGGATTTCATTAATGTTTGCTGACTCCAAATAATGAGATTATAAAAAAGACTTTAAGAAGAGAAGAAGATAGGGAGAGAAGAGGAGCACTTCCAGCTATGAAAAACAAAAAGGACAATGATTATGTGTATGTGTGCATATTATGTCTCTGTATTTATATCCTGTGTGTAGATACATACCACATCTGTATTTACACAATGTACACACACACCTGCAAGTGCCAAATGACCTCCAGAGGTGCCTTCTAATCCAAATTATTCTATGATATATACACAGCACATAACAAAAGCATCAAAGACAAACAAAAAAAAAACCTCTCTCTTTTTTCATCCAGAAGAACTCAAGCAAAACAGCTCTTCCGCTGGGAGCCTTTCCAAATCCCTCTGGAATTTAACTAAGCAAAGCCTAAGTGTATGCCTGACTCTAAAAACACCTTACAGCTATTTTCAGGTCAAGGATGGAAGGTAAAAAAGCAGATATTGCTTACACAGAGGAGAGTAATTTATTATAAAAGGAGCATGTTATCATAGCACTGGGGAACTGGCAATGGTTCCTTATCAGTCAGGCAAAGGGGAGCTTTGCAGCTTCCCTGATACCACTGGAGAAACCAATGTCTCATTAGAAGCAAGTAAACTTTGCTTTTGCATAGAAGGGTTGATAACCACAGGCTCTCCTAAGTCTAAAGCTTTCTATTGATAGAAGATAATGACCATACAAGGCAACATTAAAAGACACATTTAAAAGCTTTAAAAGGAGCAATTAGAAAAACACATCAATTTTAACAGTGTTAAGCTAAAATAGCTATAAAAAAAGCTTTTAAATGACAGCTGGGTCCAGATCCCTTCAAGAGCCATGAGTCAAATAGTTCTCAGATTAGAATAAAATTGCTACAATCTGTGCAATCAGACTACATTTGTAAATAAATTCACCCATCTAAAGCAGTCTTAAAATAATATTTTGAGGAAGAAGGGATTTATACTATAAGCACAGCAGGCATTAACTTTGATATTCTGAATTTTATCCTGCAGCCACTATGTTGTCTGCTGACACTGGTCACAAAGATTCCCTGAACCACACCAATCGTGAATGTCTAGGGAATTATAAGTACACAATAGCAATACTTGAGTTAAAACTTGACCCAAACATCCTAAAGAAACCTTTCATAAAGTTCCAAGTAACTGTCACCCAACAAATATTAATTTTGCAGCGAAGCTCTCAATAAAATTTAAAGTAGTACTACAAATATCAAAAACTCATTGTAATATCTCGGTTTTGAAATCTACAAATTACATCTTTGTGATTTGTCAAAGAGTCTCTTTGTAAGCTTCAACTAGTTTGGTAAACTTTTTCCAAATATCCATGGATGAAAATATAGATCAAACTCTGTGAAGAAGCATTCTAATCCTACTTTTTCTAACCCCATAGTGTGCAAATAAGCTCAAAAGTAAATATGCTCAAAAGTGGAAGGCTTTTGGAATTAGCATGAACTTCTCACAAGCTGTATCTCTCCTACCTATGACAACAAAAGAGGTAAACAAGTACAGTCACTGCAAGACTTAGGGGTATGTTTATAATTGTCCCTTCATTTCACCTTTTGCTAGCTGGCATTTTAAAAACTCATTCAGCCACCCAATGCTTGAAAACAAACAACTTCTACAGAAAATTCAGTCATATGCTATTTCTGCCTATATATGTCAAGTTTATAAATATGTCATATATCCTAAGTAGAAAAGATCACAGTTTTTATATTAGTGCTTTACAACATGCATTTGTCTTTTTATATATTTAGAAGTTTGTTGTTTGGGTTTTTTGTTTGGTTGGATTTCCTATGTTTAAAAAGTATTTTACTGCAAACACTGCATTTCTTTTTTGTTTGATCACCAAAATGTCACCAGCCTTTCAATGGTTATCACACTGATTTCTGAAGGTCATATTATTGACTCTCTTTGTATAAGGAATTCTCACCGCTAATAATGAGAAACTTCACACAAAATTCAAATTTATGCACAAATATCTAAGTGTCTTAACTCTAGTTTCTCCTGATGTATGTATAACACAATTATATATACTTTCATATATATAAAAATACATATATGTATGTAATGTGAGAGAGCATCTCCTGTTAAGAGAATATTTGGAGCTCCTCTGCCCCAACATCCTCTGCCACGTGTGTCCCTCCCACACACCAGAAAAAAAAAAAAAAAAAAAAAAAAAAAAAAAAAAAAAAAAAAGCCACCACCTTTTTCCTTGTCCCTTTCCTTTTTGTTTGCTCTCCACACATGTTTCACAATTCCTTACTTACCTCATAATGTGTATTTCAAGGTCATTTTTCTACCTTGTTACTATTACACCTATAGCTAATAAAATGACTTTTTTTTAAATCCAAAACAGTTCATCAACTCCGTTTACAAGGGGAATCTTTTCTCTTTTCATTCTCCTTTTCAGAAGCCATCCAGTTATCTGTCCCATTAGATAACAAAACACAATTCTGCAACTTCTGCAGCCAAATAGGATTTAATGTTCTTGGGCCCGGTGACAAAAAACAAACACTCCAGGTATCTGTGCCAACCTATGGATTTTTTTTCTTTTTTTTTTTTAAGAAACCCTCAGTGATTTTTCTCTCACCTTTTCTGTCTCACATATTTACACCCAAAGCTGGCACAAATTAGGGAAGTCTTTCCTAATACTTTAGTCTGAAGGTACAGGTCCAGTGAGAGGTTTTATTGGTTCTTGCTGTTAGTGGTGGAAGAATCTTGCCTTTCAAGGATTATGCATTTCACAGGATCTTTCTGCAGCACTATTTTATCCTTTTTGTATTAAAATGAGGGAGATTTTTTGAAATGGTAAAGTTGCAGACACTGATTCGGAAACCTCTGGTGTCTATTCTGATCTCTCTCTGTTGATTCTACTAATGGAGCAGGGATTACTGATAAACAGCCACCTTTCAGAGCTGTGGAATGGCAAGGGGACTGCTGTGACCTTCTGAGAGCTTCTTTCCAGCATGCAATTTATTTACACTATGTTTTTCTACATCCAACAGCACTATGCAGAAGCACAGAAATAAGAGTGGCTGGCAGCGCAGTTGGCAAAACAAACAAAAATCCCAGGCAGTTCTCAAAATGGTTTACTGTAAGCAAGAAAATTTGTCAAAATAGCAGTAGAGGAAGTAAATAGAAAATATAGAGGAAGTAGATTCCACCTTTTCAGCTGTAACCTTAGACTTCTAAATCACTATATTTAGTATAGACAAACTTAGGAAATAAAATTCCATCTTTAAACATTGACAGGTTGGCCCCAAATGACAGCCAAATCCAGCTGCTCACCCACCACCCTCTCCCATGGGATGGGGGGAAAGTAGAAGGAAAGCAAGAGACTTGTGGTGGATTGAAATAATGGCAGCTGAAAGGGAAGGAAAACACTGTGGATACAAGCAAAGCAAAAAAGAGGAATTCATTCACTACTCATCAGCAAACAGATGTCCAAGCACTTCCTGGCAAGCAGGGCCTCAGCATGCAGGACTGTTCCTTGAGAACACAAATGCCAAAACCATCAATGTCCCTCCTTTATCTTCCTTTCCATGAGTTTTTATTGCTGAGCATATGATGACATATGGCACAGAATATCCCTTTGATCATCTTGATTCAGCTGTCCCAGCTCTGCTCCATTCCAACCTCTTGCCAGCCCATGCCTACTACACTCTCTGCTTAGAGGTACAAATCAAATTTTTCAGGAGACAGGTTCTTTTTTTTTAATGACTTATTTTTAACAGATAAAAACCACCCAAACATGATAAAAGAACCTTTTTCTCCACAAAACTAGTTTGCAGTGAATCTATTTCCTCTAGAACATATAAGCATAATGTGAGACACCCTTGTAGATGCCGTTGTCATTTTAGGTTCCAGAAATGGAGCAGAAACGTGTTTTTATATCTAATATTTCTCTGATTAATAACTAAAGGACTGCAGCTACAGTCAGCTTTCTAAGTGAACTAGAATCAAAGCTTCCTTGCCATGAAGGAAAACAAATCAAATATATATGGACAACACAAGGAAAAGTTTAAGGTTGACACTACAATGGTGCTCACATAGAGACCAACATTTGCCAGTGTCTGCACTCTGTGTGTGAATGTCATAACACAGCCTTTCTGCATCACACCTCTGTGTGCACCTGGGTGTGTGAAAAGAGTGAAAAGTCTTCTTGACTTTTGCTGGGCATCCTTGCATTAGCTCACGTTAATTTCCAGAAGACTGTGGCTAGAAAGGGAATGCAACTTCATTCCTTCACAATCCTGGTATATTTGTTAACTATTTTACAGGCAGTTTTTTTCCTTTTGCATTTTTTCCCATTCAGTGAAAAAACTCCAGCTACTATTTTGGGTCACCTTTCAGACTTAAAAACACCCCAAATATTCATCTTCTAGAGTAAGAAAAATATGCTTAAAACCCAACAGTTCTGTCACCAGGCAGTTTTGCACACCTGAGGACATGCCCCACATCAAATGTTTCAGGTACAGCACTTTTCTTCCACACACATTCCTCCACCGAAGATCTTAGAGGTGCACACACAAACTTTCTTAGTTTTCTCCCACTATTAATTTCATAGCTAAAGTTTGGTCATTAGCCACAATGCTATGCAACTACATTAAATAAAATACATTGTACCTTATTAAATATGTGAGAAGGAGGCTTGATAGTGGTAGCTAGCTGTAGAGATCAAGGCAGGACTTCAACAACTATGCTGCTGGATTTATGAAGATCGTTTTATTGCAAAACAAAGCCCAATAAATTTCACTTAGGCCAAAAGCAGCAGCAAGCTTTTGGAAAATGACACAGGTCTAGTGTAACAGTCAACTGTAACTAGCTCGGCTAAAGAGAGATTTCCATTTCTTGGCGCGGTAACAAATCCTCAGGCAGAGAGGGGCTATAGGGGTGAGATTTTTTCCTCTGTAAGTAACTTAATGAATGAAGTACTAATTAACATTATGGCATTGATAAATGGAGAGAGAGATTAGGGATGTACTCGATATTCAGGCCTTCCCAGATGGACCGTCAAAGCCACATTAATTCCTATCTCATTGGAGCATCTGCTTCTCCCATAATCCATTGCCCCTTGGTACAAACAACACAAACTGTTGTGACTCAATTCGATTTATATCAATCTAATTTCTTTTAATCCAATTTGTATTCCAATCTACTACCTTCTAATCACTTAAATCTTCAGCCTCCATCTGGTAAATTTTCTCTCAAAATTAACCGAGCAGATGCCTCTGCAATTGTCTTCCACAGTCAGGCTAATCATGCCCTGGCAGTGGCCTACAGAGCTCGCTGAATAGGTACGTGACTTACAGCATTGCCCTTCTTATTACAAGCATGGCGATGCAGGAAGGCCATTTTGTCTGTCATTAATTGGTTAATTTGCATAACACTGCCAGGGAAAGATGCCTGGGAAACAAAAGCCAAGAGTGGAACTGCTTCAAGAAGGCAGCGTGACATGCTCCTCATTAGTCACATGGCCATTACACTTTGAACCATCTATTGTTAGAGGTAACAAACCCCAAACTGCATTACAGCTAAATACATAACAAACACCTGCACATGATATTGGCCTGCATGAGTTTTGGCACTGCTGCCATTGAATAAGCAGAGAACACGGGGGCTGTCCAAACAAAATTCCAATAAAAGTGCAGGATGATGAGAAAATTAGAAAGCACACTGTTTTGCCAAAACTTCCAGTCCTCTCTCAAGTAAATTAACTCTCACAATGCTACAACGATGCATGCAAACAAAGTCAAACTTGCTGACTACAAAAAACTTCCCAGGACAGTATGGGCCACAGGTTATCCAATACATCATAAGTAGGAGGAGTAGAAGGATTAAGCTAACCTTCTCAACCAAGGATAGGTAAAATTCTGAGCCCTAAGCCACATGCAGAAAGAAGTGCTACTGCTTTAAAACTGGGTGCCTCACTAGGAACACCATGTCAATCTTTCCTCTTGATCAATGCCACAGCATTTCCAAAAAGCTGATAGTATGTTCAGCAAAAAGTGGATTTCATCATTCAGGTGTTCACACGATCATGGACTGCCAAAGTTAGGAAGTTTTTTCAAGTCTGTTATGCAGAATCCTGGGAGAACAGAAAGGAAAACATTCAATGTGGCACTTGTGTTCCCCAAGCAAAGTTAAGTGAGGAGAAATTATGAAAACTCAACAGACACTTAACAAATAGTGAGGGAAGCATAAGAAAGAACAAGCTGGGCCAGTGGAGGAGGAACAAGAGTAACTTCTATCACACATAAGCAGAAACAAAAGGAGCAAAGAAAACTTTCACTTGGCACTCAGTCCCTTGCATCATGAGCTACTTTCTTGTTGACCCACAACCACTTACACAAGATCAGCTATTAACAGTTCTCAGATTCAGAGAGCCATAACGCCCTTTTGCCATTACAGATTATATTATATATAACATTTGTTGCTTCCCATTTTTTAGAACAATATAAATCAGACTAATATGGAAGGGTTAAAAAAAAACTTGTGTCATCCAAATTTTCAGTAGCTGAAAAGTGAGCTTACCAGAATGATTTGCCTGGAGCTCACTACTGCTTCCTCCCCTCCTCTCAATCTTTCACATCTACACCTGAATAAGAGGTTTCACTTGTCAGCTAATAGGTACCTAGTAAATTTTTTATAACCTAGGGATAGCAAACACTATAAATACAATGGATCCAAGCCAGAGGATGCTGAAGAAGGAAAGAGAGGGTGTGCTTGGTTAAGGAGGGGGTGGAGTGGGCAGTCTTTCTTCCCCTCCCACAAGCTGTCAAGTCCTTCTGTGCACACCCCCTCCCTCATCCCTGCTAAAAACCTTCCTCTCTCTGCCTGCCATGACAGGTGGTCCAGATTTTCACTTAGAAAATCTGGCCACCCTATGTTTGCAACACCTCCCCACTTAGTATCATCTGTGAATTTAATTAGCATGCAGTTTACCCACTCGTTCAGATTATTAACGAAGATGTTAAACAAGACACAATCCAAATAAAAAGATCCCTGTGGCAAACCAATTGATGCCTTTCTTTACATCACTTTCTTGCTATCTATTGTAACCCTTTATTTAGAGATGTCAACCAATGATTCATCCACATGATAGCATGGACAACCAAGAAAATCTACCTTTTGTTTTCCCAGCTAACAGGCTGTGATACACTGTATCTAGTAGAATTATACATAATAATTCCCATTTCCCAAATTCTGTGTCTCATCCACTGCACAAATAATTTAATCACACTAAGATACAAAGCCCCTTGCTTCTCCTGGCTCATCTGCCACTCCTCAGCCATGTGCACAGAATCAGTGCTAAATGATGGTCAGGAAAAATCACACCATTTGTGATCATTTCTAGTGCCAACCTAAAACCAGTCCATGGAAATCTGGCAGAGGGACAATCTTTAGAAAAAGTAAGATTGCTGAATACATTGAATCTCTCCCAGTTTTATAACCTGGATTTGAAATGAAAGTTTCGCAGCAGTGGGAACTATGCAAGGAATATGTAAAGCAAAAAAACCCATAAATTTTATTTATGGAAAGGAATGCAAGAGCACTACTCTGAGTCAGTAGTTTCAATAATGGCATTATTACAATTTTAGTCATCAGATGGACAAAACTACACTTTAGTGTCTGGATAATGATATTTAAGTAAAACCTAAAGGTTTTGAAATTAAAATAAATGTAATGGCATTTCACCCATAAAGCAAAGCATATTTGGGAAAATTACAAACAAGAATGGTAAGAATGGCAAAGAGAACTCTCCATACAACTGAAGACTTACAAGTTGAGAAAACTTCACAGAACATATCACTGACTTTACATACAGAAGTAATAGATATTACAGACATACACATAAATAAATAGATATATTATATACAGCTTTGGTCATAAAGCAAACCTGCTCATAGCTTAAAACATTAAGCAGAGTCTTCCCTCCCTTGCAAAAGTACAGTGATACAAGAAACAAATGAACATTTGTACAACCAAGGCCAAATGCAAGTTCTCTCTAAAGCATGTGGCCACACATACCAGAGCCACAAAAGCTCTCTCTGAGTTTATCCATGGAGTACTTGTTTTTCTTATAGACTTTGATGCCTGAAGGAGTTGTGGATGCCCCATCCATGGAAGTGCTCAAATCCAGGTTGGATGGACTTCTGAGCAACCTGGTCTGATGGAAAGTGTCCCTGTCCATGGCACGGATGTTGGAACTGGATGACCTTTAGTGTCCCTTCCTACCCAAAACATTCTATGTCCCTATTCTACTAAGTAATCACAAAAAACTTGCCTCAAAGCAGTTCCAGTCAACTTAACATTAGAGCCTCCCTATGCATGTCACAAAGAGCAAACAGGAGAGCTCTGGCCCTTCCATTGAGCCTTCCAATTGTCAGCATAAAGCAAGACATTCTGATCTTCCAAGGTAATACCAATTACCAGTGGAGAAAATAACAGGTGTGTTGGAGAAGCACAACAAGTTTCCAAAGCTATCTTGTGACAGAATGTAAATAGTCTAATCAGAGACTAAAATAAATTCACAAGTCTATAAATTCAGTTTATGCTGAACTAAGGATAAAATTCTGAAGCAGAGGTCTGCAACCTCCTCTTACTGACCTTAGCAGCACCCCTTAGCAAAACACTCCATATCATGCTATCATACACACTGTGTTTGCTACAAACTCATGGATAGGAACATAAATTAAAGACATATTTCAAGCAATATAGTAGTAAACAGAAGGGAGAATACGTAGCACTGTGAAAATGCTTAGAAAAATACTGAAACAGTAATTTTTGCATGCTAATGTAATTCTCAAGTCAGTTTGCTCACAGAGATACACTTAAGACCCATGGTCCGCAGAAGAACCTAATTTTACATAGCCAGTCTCAAGAGACCTAATGCACTATAATGAGTGAAGCACAAGCAGAAATAGTTATTTTCTTTCATACTACTTAAACAATGCAAACTGACACTTACTTTCAGAACTCAGCTGTGTATGCTTGTTTCAAATAAACCATATGTAACTTCATCTGAGTGGAAGTTATCACACTTTTACACACGTTGTGGTTTACCATAAACAGGGAAAACCTCAGACACTGGTGACCTATGGCCATATTGTGAGAGTCTTCCACTCTCCAGAACAAACACCACTACACACTAAGACAGCTCAACCTGAAGATATTGCAGATATTCACAAAAAAAGAAAAGGTCACTGTGTCTAACCAATAAAATGAGCCTAAGAACCTACAAAGCACCAGTGCCACATCTGCTGCCTCCTCCACACCAAAGAAACAGTTGGTGCTAATGCACGATTAGGAGCTGAGAGGAATGCAACAAAAGTGTATGCAGGTGGCAGAGGTCACTGAGGGACAGTATAAAGGAAAGAGAGGGTCAAGTTATTATCTGGAATGCATCCACAGGGCACAGCCATCTTTTAAATCAGTTTTTATAATAGCCATCCCTGTATTGATTTAATAATATCTTTATGCTACGGATTTACTGAGCGCACCATGAAGAACTGCATCAAAGATTGAGTTGTGAAACCAGGGCTTGTTTCTTTTCCTTTCACGAGGTAAGGAGCATATGTCCTACCTTGAAAGCCTCCATTTGAACTATTTTTAATGTTTTATTAGCCTTTTTTCCTATGAAAAGGCAAAAATCTGTCATCCAAACATCATCAAGTCTTTCAATCACAAGTCTTTAGGTAAAATAACACAAACACCCCAAAAATTAAATTTTACTTTTAAATCAAAGTGGCTGATATGCCTCTATGTACATGGCAACTAAAATATTGGGTCGTTTACCTTTAAGCCTATATTATTATATACATAAAGGTGAAATGGAATGGAGAGCATCCACATAGAAGTATGGTTGCATCACACTGGGCAATACAACACTTTGGAGTTGGCTTATGAAGACCAGTTTTCGAGAATAAATAGGCACTGTAAATTATACAGACATGGCAGATGAAATACTCATAGACAGTCTTGCAAAAATATAGAGAAAACCAGCTTAAGGTTAATGCTTTACTTAAAGGAAGAGCAGGCTGACAGTGCAATAGGGAACCATTCCCAAGTCAAGCCTCTGAGGCACTTAAACAGTTGAAAAAAAACATTCCTGGTGTATCAGTAATTGCCACTGACTGCTTGTTCCACCACTTGCCTCCCTCCTCTAGAGCAAGAGGAGTAAGAGCAATAGTTCAAAGAGGCAGAAACAAACAAAAAGGGTCATTTTAGGCCCCAAGGTCAGGCTTTATGTTTCAGGGTAGGGGAACCTGAAGTAAAAGAGTTACAACTTCCCAGTGACCCTGGAAAGGAAGTTACTTAATATTCATGTTGACAGAAAAGAAGAAAGGATTAATCATGTGGAATTAGCATTTTCATTGAGGAGCTTGGTTGAGTCTTGTGTTCTACTTTGAGAGAAAGACAACAGCATCACACCAGCATTTTACATCTCTCATTTATCGAAACATTGCAGCTTGCTCCTAACTGTCATTAAGGGATGAATAATGAAAGACTTCTTTATTTTTACCTCAGATTAATCATGCAGCCCCCTCCATCTTTCCATGCCTGAATGTGTGTTCTAAACATTTTTTTAAAAAAATTATTAATTTTTAATTTATGTGGAGTAAAGAAAACTCTAATTAGATTTCAATTCTATTAGGAAAAAAATGGTCTCAATTGAAAGGACATCACCCAAGTATTTTCACCTTAAAGCTTTAAAGTTCCACCATGCACTATCATTTCTCAAATTGTGTCACATCTGTGCTAATTTCAAGCCATCTCTTATATTACACAAATAAATTATTTAAAAAAATCATCTTTCCAATTACCTAAAACAGAGAAAAATGGTGTAACAATTAATTGAAACAAGTACAGCATGTAGACTTTATAATTACTATCACAAAGTAAAAATACAAAACATTGTACAAGTAATATAACCATGTCTCTCAAAATAATCAGGCCAAGCCAAAACAATGCTTTGCAAATCTCTTCCTGTTTCTTTGTGACCTTTCCTACAACCTCCATCTTCCTCAAAACATAATAATTATATAAAAAAATCAAAATATAGCCATCATTACAGTACAACACAACTTTGTTCTCAGTATTAAATGCCTAAAACATTGACCCTAAAATAAATTTTAAAAATACAGTGGATTTTTGTGCATTCAACCAACTGAAGAAGAATTCAGCATGTTTTCTTTTACTATTAAGCATCTTGATCCATCACCTGCAGACTGATCTCTAGCTTTATTCTGTCAACTTAAATGACAGGTACATTCCATTATTGTACCAGAAAGAAGGTCCCACACTGGATAACATCATGCACATAATGCCAGTGCATCACTCCAGTTACTCTTCTCAAAGATTTGTAATCACTACAGCTCTACATTTTAACATTTAACTATGCATTTCCTTATTGTGTTACCTCCAATTTTAAACTTCAAGGTTTAGTTAAAACACTTGCAACGTGACATCATTACTTTTGTAAGATACAGACACATTTAAAATTTTACCCCTCATCTAAATTACTTTGACCAAAAAAAGGATGAAATGTGTAAAAATGTAGTAGAAACCTCTCAAAATAGCGACAGCCCTCCTGAATTTTTTTTTGTCTCCTCTGGCATATTCTCTTTCAGGTGCTTATAAAATTCTTCCACCTTCTTACTAATCTCTTGTCATCACCTTTGAGTTGTCTCTACTTTGCTGACATAGTCTTAAATCATGAGACCCAGAACTCCACATGCTAAAAAGCTAAATGTCCCCCCATCTGCAGAAAGCTGGCACAAACTTTCCATTCCATTGAAGGCTGAGCCTCACTCTGTTCTCTTGCAAAGCTGATATAATAGCTTGTCATTCCAAAAAAATGCTCTTCTAAGCCACATCACTGATCTCCCATGTTGAGCCTTGTTACATAGGATTTTTGTATGCACATAGCCTTGTTACATATTGATTTTTTTTGATTGCAACCCATTTTCTTCCCTAACTCCATTACAAACTTCCTGAAGTCCTCTTGTATTGATAACTGTGTAACTTTCCTCTCTTCAGATCTGAGAGCCCAAATCAAAAATTTCTTGCTTATTTTAGTGTAAAATGTTCCATTTAACATTATCAAGAACATTTTCATCCAGACTAAATTCACACACATCTACCATTGGTCTTGGCTTTTTCCTGCTGCTGCTCCCTAAAGGAAGGGTTATTATCACAGCCTGCAGAATGTGCTCTTTCAAAGAAAAATTGATAACTCAGATGATTTTCAAAGGCTACATTAAAATGTAATAAAATAAGTAAAACTGTGCCCCAAAATTGAAAATGATTGTTTTCCTAATAAAAAACAAAGTAAGATGCATTTACTGAGAAACATGAATGGAATCTTCACTCTTCTGCTACTATAAAAAGTGTAACTTCCTTGACCATCTCATATATCACTTTCCTTTAAAGTGGAAGTATTTTCAGACTTAAAACTGGCATTAGATACTATTTTCATTAATCTTACTGGTGTTCAAGAATAAGCTGGACTCTTCCTCACTGAAAGAGTGTGGAAACAGAAGAGCACCAAATGTTGATGTTTGTGGCACAGCACCATACACACAGATTTGCTATCCTATGGATCACAGAAACAAGAAGTTCTGTCACTTTGAGACAGGATATCATATATTAGGACAGCTAAACACAGTGGGAGCTACAAACAGTGTTCTCTATTTCTGTCACGCTTTTGTTCTCCCTGTGGATGACAACACATTTATTCACTTGGATTCTATGCTCATAAATTCTTTCCAAGCCACATTCGTTTTGTCAGGGTACAGATACTGCTCCAGCACCCACGTGGGCTCCTGAACACACGAGATAGGAATTCAGCTCTAGACTCATCATTATGATACCTGGAGATATTGCACTAACCTCAATTTTTCTACTTTTAAAATGCAGATGTGGCCTCAACTCCTTTGTGAAGCATGTTGAGATCCACTGATGGAAATCCCATGGAACAAACGGCATTGTCAGCTTACCAAGGTGTCCTGACCTGTGCCCTGCATGTACAGAGGGCTTACAACAGTGTGTGACCAATGTCACTGTCCTCCTGCTACGCCACTCAACAGTCATAGGCAAGATACACCTGCAACTTCTTGATCTGCTCTGTTTGAGTTTTATCCACTGTCCTGAAATGTCTGGGAGCTCCAGGTTTCTAGAGCCATTGAGGGGCAATTTTGGTTTGTCAAGCTGATTTCTCTAATTTTACTTTGGTCATAAAACTAAACTGTTTCATAGTTCCAAACTAATTTTACATGCATGACATGGAAATTCACAGAGTACTAGTTATTAATACTATAATATCTTAACCAATTTATATCTTTGGAGATGCAAAAAGCCCATTTAACAACTATATCTATTCTTTTTTTTTTCATTATATATGCACATATATAGAGCGACACAAAAATTCATTGTTGGATCAGCAAGATTTTTCCCCTAAAATGCCAAGAGAAAAAAAACATGAGAATTCTGGAAGAATATTAAGAATATTGATGCAGCAGATGTAAGCTGATTGAGAAATTAAGGTCCATGTTTCAGAGCAGGGTTTATACCAAAAAATAAACCTAGCATTCAATCAGGATCTGCATGTTATATCCCCCCAATCAAGAGGGATAATGCCCCAACTTTTATCACACAGAATAAGCAAAATCCTGACAGTATCAACAATTATTTTATTTACTGATACAGTTACTCTGTAAATAATTGCTCTTTTCTTACACTTGAATAAATTTATCATTTTCACAACTGATTTCAATAGGAATGGATTACTAAGCAGCAGCACTTCTCTTTGTATTGTATGTTGATTGTCCACAAACAATCTGAGAAGCTTTCCACACTTTGTGAGAGAAGGCCAAACTTCAGACAAGTTAAGACTTTGCTGTATGTTGCAAACACAAGTGCATTGCCTCCAACCACAACACTTCAGATTGTAGGAGGCACCAGAAATATCAACAGAACTTTCCTTACTGAAGGACTCATGGGGACTCTGCAATTTATGTTTGCTTACAGAACTGCACATTTGTGTTCCTGTCACCTCTATCAAAACAGTCAAATGTTTCTTTACTGCCTGCATTTTATTTCTCAAACAAACAAAAATAAAGCCATCAATTACATTTCAAGCATTCTTAATATTAAACAAGTTGATTAAAAAGCAACAAATAGAATCAGCTGTCATGTGAGATGCACCCTCAAAGATAAATAAAGCCTGGCAAACACTAAGCACTGAAAAACTGCTGTCCTAAACAGTGCTCCAGCACTCCTCCTCCTAGCAGAGTGCAAGTCCTAGCACAGCCTCCCAGGCAGTCAGTAGCTGTAACCCATCTGTGTACTTTGTAGCCTGCTTTCATCCCTTATTTTAAAACTTGCATGTTATTCCACCTCACCCCATAGAAGTTTAAGACCAGCCCTGCCCAGCTGTTGAAACTCTTCTTAGCAGTAAAATGAAGATAATAGTCTGAGAGAATGTTACATCCAACAGAAAGGTGGATACAAGTTGAAATGCATTTTAGGTAGGATGCTGTTTTTCACCAAAACTCAAGATTAGATTTTTGTCAAAATGAATCATCACCAATTCTTACCCTAGATAATAAAGGTAATGAAGAAGGTTCACACCAAGAGTCATATCATGACCTGCATTTAACACAGGATGGTCTCTCACAGCACTCTCTCCCCCCACTGCCCATCTGTGCTCCTCAGCAGCTCTGCAGCTCCCAGGCTATTCCCCCACACCAGTATCAAGCTTTTGCTTTGAAGCTTGTTCAACTGGTGAGTTATTCTCACTCAAAAAGCTCAGAGTGATTTTTCTAACTTTGATAAAAATTACTCACTTCCTTAAGAGATTTTGTGCATCTGAGATGAGACCTTATTAGTAGGCACAAGAGGTATGTAAAGCCTCTCCCAGAGCCTACTCCATTAGTACTAATCAATATTAATTTAAAATTGCATAAAGGCAGCTTTTCAACTAGAAATGATTTCATCCTTTCTCCTCCTGCCCTGCTCCCCAACAGAAAACCCCACAGCTTTCACTATATTTGAGATACCAGGACACTGTGTCTCTGTCCAAAAGTAATTTACAGATTATCTTCATATCCAGAATGGCTCACCAAGTAGAGATGACATTACCCAGAACAGCTTGATGAACCTTGCTTTTCACTTCTTACCTTGAAAGCATGTGAATATATCTAAGCATTAGGAATAAACTGCTTTTAAGAATCAACACAGCAGGACTAGAAAAATATAATTGCTGTAATGGTCAAGTGGGAACAACTGACGTGGCTCAGGGTGAGTTTCAACCACTTTCCCTCCCCGATCGCCTCAAGGAACTTCAGCTGCTGCTGCACCTCTAAGATCAATGCTGCTAATTGTGAGGAAAATTATTCAGGACAGCACAGAGCCTTCTATTAATGATGCCTGCCAGTAGAAAGTCAGTTTATCAGCTATGCTAAAGGTTAACATCAATATGAAATGCAACAACCTCAAATGATTATATCACTGACTTTTTAAAGAAAATCACTATGGTGGTGCAATAAACTTCAGAATTGGCTGTGCTTTAAAACCATTTTGGTTCCCTGCTCATCAGGTGCCCTGCTTATGTTTGTTGGTTAATACTACTTCATTGTAGCAAGAAAAAAAAGCATGCCTTTAGTGATTCTTTAAATTCTGTCAGTATTCTTTAATGACACTGGGCAAAAGAACTGAGGTAGGGACAGATATCAGCACATAATACAGGAAATGGTTTGCTGGAACACTTCTGTTATTTCTGATCAGGAAAACCTCAAAAAGCAAAGAGCAAGTAAGTTTTGGGTTAAAAAAACCCAAACCCAAACAACTGTCTACATTCACAGAAGTTAACCACAAAGCCAGCACCTGTCTTGGTTTGAAAGACAGGTACCTGCCAGCAAAAGCTGGGATCTCTCTTTGAATAGAGAATGTAAACCCCCTCCCTCAGATTATTATAATTTTGTAATTGGAGGCTCTCAGGCAAAGATTTGGGAGTGGGAATAACAGTTCTTTACTAGGAATATTAGACAAAACAAAGACAAATACAAATGTAATAGCACTAAGAGACAAGCAAAAACAAAGAAGCAACAAAACCTCAGAGAATGCCCTGACAGAGTCAGGGATGTGACCTGACACCCTGGGTATCAGGGTGGTGAAAGCAGTCCAGATGAAATCCTCCTTGAGCAGTGAATACAGTTCTATGAAGTGAGATAGTCCTATATGAGAGTCCAATGGCGAAGAAAAATGTGTTCAGTCTTCCTCTGTAGAGAAATCCAGTAGAGAAAGAGAAAACAAGCAGGGTCCCCTGGTACTCCAGTCCTTTCGGAGCGGTGTCCTCGGACCAAACTGCCTGCTCACTCCTGTTCCCCCGGAGAAACCTGCTGCCTCCTTTGTTTAAGTCAAGTATCCATAAAGTACCCAGCCATCAGTTACCTAGCAAACCACCAGGAAAAAATTCCACAAACACAAAAGAAACAGATCCAACCCCCAACAGCACCTCAGGAAGTCAATAAGCCACAAACACTTAAAAGCTGGGAAGACTCAAAGTGCTTGTCCCACTTTTATTTTCCAAAATGCATTGTTTATCTACAATGAGACAAAAAAACTAGGTTCTTTTATGTTGTAACCCAAGCCACACACTAATGATTTTGAAAAAAATTAATCATATACAGTAATGGTTGAGAACTTTCATTAAGTTGGAATAATAACAATAATCTACAAAACACAAAATCTATAGTAATAAGCTATAAAATAACTTGCATACAATGTATACAGGAAAGTGCATAAGAGCAGCATTAATAACTTGCAAGACCAAAGTCATTTAATATACTGGAAAACTTGAATAATCTTCTTTTTGAATGCCACACTCTTAATAGCTTGCACAGCTTTAAAGAACATACTCTGGTTTCCCAGAGCAATAGCTTTACCCTTCCTTATATAAAAACTGCTTCTTAATGACTCTCCATTTTTTTACTGTGTCTCCTTAAAACAGAATTCCTTGTTACAAACAACATTTTTATCTTTTCCTAAAAGTAAAATGGAATGCATATATCACAACAGCTCATTTAATAATTACAATTATATACTTGCATGTGCATAAACATATTAAAATAAGTAACAAAACCAGTGTTTTTTGAAAAGCACAAGAAGTTACCTCATGCTGTATTAGCCAAAATCTGGTCTAAAATATCTTAGAATCTGCTTCAACCCTTTGCAGCAAAGGTGCATGTGAAATAGAGCTCTACGAGGCTGCCCCAGTACAGACCCTGCAGCTGATACAGTAAAAAGGCAAGGGAAGGAAACAGAGGCAAGAAGGCACATTTCTTAACTTTTGATACCTGCTTAATCTCAGCCTACAAATTTAGTGTGGTCCAACAAGATCACAAATCCTCCAGGAAAAACCTCATAATTTAATGAAGGGGGCTACCCACCCATGTACACCTTCTGCCCTTCTCAAATAATAATGACACAACCTAAGACAGACTGACCATGAAAGCATTTGCCCTCACATCTTCCTACATTTCAGTGGAGAATCTTCTTGCTCCTGCTTGGCTTTGATTTCTTGTTCCCTTTTTAAACCTTGATCATGCTCACCTGGCCTCCAGCTACAAAGCTAATGGGTTGTTTACAGAATAGAAGCAAAACAGGGGAATTCAATTATT
Source organism: Peucedramus taeniatus (assembly GCA_013400575.1). Lineage (NCBI taxonomy): Eukaryota > Metazoa > Chordata > Aves > Passeriformes > Fringillidae > Peucedramus > Peucedramus taeniatus. The sequence continues at coordinate 26,883 of WBNO01011940.1, forward strand.
TTTTTTTTTTTCTGCAAACTAATCCCAGAGAAGATTGAAATAACCTGCATCAGCCTTTGAAAATGAATTATATAGTGGCTCAAGTAGTGGGATCTAGTCCTAAGCATATGAAAATGAAGTATCAGAAGAACAAAAACTGCACAGGTTGCCATCATAGCCAACAGTTTGACTGCCACGTCTCTGTGTCCATGGACTGTACCTTCCTGACTGCCAGCTACTGTGAAACTACTACAAAAGCATGGACATACCACAGGAGAGTAAGATCCAATTAAATTTATACAATAAACTAAATTTGTAAGTAGAATGATAGGGAAAAAAAAGCATTTAGGATAACTAGATAGAATAATTTCTGGATCAACAATTCACTTTCCTTCTGTGTGTCTAAGTGTGATGTCTTCATTAGGAAATCCTGTGTGTAAGGTTAATCCCTTTCAGCTACTTAAGGCTTAGAAGAGCTCACATCTCCCATTCCTGCCACTAAGTTCCACACATAATACAGCAAAAGACTAGATGAGATGCCTGCTTCATTAAACCTGCACACCTAAGGAATTTTACCACACATTTCTATCCATCTCCTATCCTTAGAATAGGATATTCTGTAGTAACTAATCAGCATGAATATTACAATAAGAAGTTCATTCCATGTTTTGGAGGAGATTTTGATAACTGGAGAAAAGTGTTTTGTTTTCTTTCTTCTTCCCACTCCTCTGTCCTCCGCTCCTGTTCACCCAGACACCAGTTATTGAAACAAAAGGTGCACACTTTGAAACGTGTTAAATTTTACTAAATATGTAGCCCAAACTTTACTGATTTAAGTAATCTATTCTAACTTCTTGTACATAATCCTGCTATGGACACATATGAGGCAGTTTCTCTGATTCCTTTACAACTGTACATCTCTGTATTTTATATACATTAACCAAATAGTACTACACGATGTAATTTTCAAATTCTTCATATAAAAGGACATCTGACAAGCTAGAAATGTTTTTCAAATATTTTTTTCAAAATCTTTTTTTCTTTTTAATATACGAAAAAGTGAGATTTGTGTTCAACTTTCAAAGAGGGACATAAGCAAATCTGCACTAGAAAAATGCTGTAGTCTTCCCTTACTTTTAGAAAGTTGTTCCCTCAGAGATGTATATAAATATATGCAGTTTGACAACATTCCATTTTGAAGTTGCTTCTCTTCCTGGAAACACAAGACAACAAGCAGAACTCGTTGATTGTTGTCATTCTGGAAGTTTTTCCCCAATTCCTGTACTACACAAATATATTTTGCAATCCTTTTCTCACCTTAATCTAAAGATTTTGGGAAAACATGTCCTCCAAGTATGCAAAGACAACACAGCACACCTGGAACACTGCCTTGGATAACACCACACAGAATATTGGTCAAAATGTGGATGCAGTTTCCTTCACTGCCTCCCAATACCTCCCATGCCACTTGGGGTTAAAAAGCAGGCACTGAGTAAAAGCTGTGTATTTGATCCTTTACTCCTCCAGATCATCTCACAGCTAAGAGAGTGAGGTACAGGACTGCTGTAGCTCCAAAGGTTCAGAGAATATCAGAGAGCAAGACCAGGAAGACAACAAAAATTCTTCAGCCAAGAGCAGTATGTTACAAATTGCTTTTCCCTTGGAGAAAGAATCACGGAATCATTTGGATTGAAAAATACTTTTTAGATCATTGAGTCCAATAACAAACCTAACACTGTAAAGTCAACCCCTACACCTAATCCCTAAATGCCAAATCTACACGTAATAGATTCATAGAATGGTTTGGATTTGAGGGAACCTTAAACACCATCAGGTTCCAGCCCTCTTGTCATGGACAGGGAAGCTTTCCACTAGTCCAGGTTGCTCAGAGCCCCATCCAGCCTAGCCTTGAACACTTCCAGGGATGGGGCACTCACAGCTTCTCTGGGCAACCTGTGCCAGGGCCTCGCTAATAATAGAAAAGAGGATGAATTGCAATTCCTACAGAACCTCCAAGGAAAATGGGGAAGGAAAGACACATGCTTTCCTTCATTGAAGGAAAGTCCTAAGTAAATAATAATAAATAATAATATATTCTACATTAATTTCTCTTTCTCCCCACATGCCCATCTTTCATAAAGTTCAAGACCATCGTTGAAGGCTATCTGTCATGAGCAAATGGTAAGTTAGGCAATTTTAACATCTCCGTGTATCTGGATTCCTACCAGATGTAAGAAGCTAAGGTCCAGTCTCTTACTGATTTAATTTCTTTATACCAAAAGGTGAGAGTTTTTTACTTTATTTAAAAGAACAGCTATAGCACTTAAAACATTTCTGACAAATCTGTCAGCTAGGGATTATTAAGAGAGGCAGGAGCAGATTTCCTTCACAGACCCAACAACAACATTTACCCTGACCTACAGGGAACATCTTCCTAAGCAGTAAGAAATAGTCCACTCTCAATGACAGCTCAGTCCTAAGAGAATGCCAATTATGCCAAGTTTGCACAAACAGATGTACGGCAATTTTGTAACATGGACTACTTTACACCAGGGACAAAGCTAAAACCATTTATCTCAATTAACTTAGGATCTAAGGATTAATTTAAGCTGTTGTCTTAAAGGTGAAAGGCCACCACTTGATCCAACTATCCACCCATATCTCTTATTTACAATAAATATAAATCTCACTCCATTTTTAAAATTTTATCTTTCAGGTTATATTTTTACCCTCAAAACTGTATGCCTTCTATGTCTTGTACAAAATAAAGACTTGTGCCATTTTTTCAATGGATGAGTTTCAACAGTCCTAATATGATTTGAAAAGATGGCCAATTGCCCTAAAATAACAAAACCTAATCAATAGGAGGCATGACAATAATTGCAATTCCTCAAATTAGGAGATCACTTCTAGCTTACAAATAACACTAATAAGTGACATCAGATTCCCATTCACCCAAGAGCTGCTTCAATTGAAAAGCACTTTGAAACACACACAAACACAATAGAATGAAATAGTAAATGAAGGAACATAGATTTGTGAAGAATAAATTCCTCAAAATAATAATCCCACAGACAATAGCTGTCTGTAATATAAAGGTTCATAAATCCACCCAAATTTATGAACCTGGCATTCCTGCTGTTTCAGCCCTACCAACGTGTCATTCAACACTCAAGCAAACCCTGTGCAGGAACATCACACAGTTCTGCCAGTTTAGAGCCCACAATACTCCTCATGGTTTTGACCAAGATCTAGTAATTCAGGAAGACTGCAAAAGGAGACAGTCTGGCACATCCTGTGTCACACAGCCACTGTAAACTCCCTCCACTGCAGAAGTGGACAACTGCCTCCTTCATCTAGGTCATGGTCACACCACACAAGAACTGCTGCAGCTCATTACCTATCAATCTTTGTACAAAGCAAATGAATATGACAAGGTATGGCTAGAGGAGTACTGGCCTATGAAATCCAAGGTATGGCATCAATATATAGGGCCTGATAAACCAACTTAATTAAAATTATCAGTATTAGTATTTTATAAATGGAGACCAGGAATTCATGGACTATATAGAGTTAAGACACCAAGTAGTTACCTGTATCTCTATTTTCAGAGGCCTCTCAATGAACAGAGTGCAAGCAGAGCAATGATTTAAATTATTTTATTTGTTGTTTTAAGTACTGGTTTTGAGATACAACAGTGATCCTTCTTTTAGCACTTTGTGTTTTAACATTACGTGAACGTCCAGCTAGTGAAGAGGCTGTAATGGTGTGCCTAGACACAAGCCCAGTTTTGCTACAACTGTCAAGACTTGCACCCTCTCATTTTCAATAAAAAAAACAGATAAATATTCTGTGAATTTTAATTTTGTATTGTTCAAGAGACTAGTTTATCTATGGTCCAAAAGATTCTTTGCTTTGGTTATGTAATATCTCTCAGAACTGCAGTTAAAGACTTATAATACATAAACTCCATTCACAGTAAGTTTTTAACAAAATCCAAGGTCTGTTATTTTCAGGCATGAAAATCTCTCAGTATTTTTTCAAGGGATTTTGAAAGCTATTTCTGAAGAGACTTTTTTTTTTTTTTGGTCTGTTTTCACATGGATTTCTACATCAAATTGTACCTTATACTGTAAAATCCATGTTGGACTTAAAATACCTTCTTTCCTTGAAAGGTGAAACTTTATATACCTAGTCCTACCTAGGCTGAGATGAAACTTAACTTTACAGAGGGATTTTTTTTATTAATCCTTCCTTCTGTGAAGTTTGGAGATATTCTCCAGTTTCTACAGCAAGGTTAACTTGATTGCTCCCACCACTGGGAAGATTAAAAATAAACATAAATATAGATTGCAAGGTACACTTGCAATCTATAGACTTGTGAATCTCTGCTTATACAAACAAAAGTTAAAACTCTAGCAAAAAATTCAGCAACTGTACTGCTCTCCATTTATTACTCTTATTAATAATTT
>WBNO01011946.1:152-16284 GCA_013400575.1 Peucedramus taeniatus
TTTTTTTTGTGTGGTCTTGTTTTTGTTTTGTTTTGTTTTGTTTTGTTTGTTTGGTTTGGTTTGGTTTGGTTTGGTTTGGTTTTTTGGGTTTCTTTTTGTTAAAAGGGCAAGCAAGCAGCTCATTAACTTCCTATCAACTGAAAAATGAATACAAGCTTTAACCAAAAATATAAAACATGTACGTACCTGCCACCCTTATGTCTAAAATTTTTAAAATTCTTCCTCTCTGTGTTTACATGATGAGAGTTCAAAAATGGACTAGAATATCATTATTATCCAGTCTGTTGAGGTCTTAAATGACAGAAAAGCTTAATGTTTCTATCTGTAGCATATGTCTTTGGGTTGGATTAAGTGATATGTTGAATGTCTTGGTGATTTTTATTTGCCTTATGATCTGCAAGGACAGGTATGAAATTTTAACTAAATCAGAGGAGAATAATTTTCAAAAGGAGCTGGCAATATATGTTACTGAGTAATACTCTGAAAACAAAGTTAATTGGATATATAACAAGCCATCAATACTTTTAAGAATGGGAACTACTGATATTTATCAATTTGTCCTTTACTAGTAATAACTATATTGGGCCTCATAGTGAAATGTGTATGAAACTTCAGCATACAGAGAGGCCAAAGAAATATTAATTTTAAGTAATGCTGCTGAAAAGACAACATCTTAGTAAAATGATGTGCACATACTTAGTAGAACAAAAGAAACAAACAAAAATTATTGAATTATGTAAGGGTTTACATAAAAGACAAAGCTTTTAAAACTACATTATATCTTTGGCATTACATTCTGATAGTGGACACATCAGGTTGTATGTCCACTATGAGGTCATTGGAGTGACCAAATCTTAAATTGCTACCCAAAATTTGGAGTCTCCAGCACTGATCATGTTTTCAAAGCAACTTTGATTAATAGTAGATAGCCTAAAGAGTAATGCATAATTCAAATGCTCCTGCTGACTTGGTCACTACTCACATCTTGGATTTAATGTTTGTTGTAGTTAAGACATAAATATTGGTGCATCCTGATAAATATAATTTGGCCATTAGTAGTAGAAGGTTGTAGACCTTGCACTGACCTGACTCTGCAGGGTCTCAACATTTGTCTGGGCTTGTCCTGTCAGCTGGTTTAAACTCCTCAGTACAGCCAGTGGGCTTCAGAGAGCAATTAATCTCAGCCTAAAGCAGATATTTACATTTGACCAGCCAATTCTTTGTCACTTTAATTATATTATTACAGATTTCCCCCACGTACTGTAGATGTGTCCCGCTGCTCCCTTTCTGATTTGTCAGCTTGCCTGTGCCAATTGTCCTTGTGACAGTGTAACATAGGTGGTGTTGGGAGACAGAGACCATCTAAATCCTTCCTTGGCGTTTCCTGATGAAAAAAGCAGAGAGAAACTGCAGGCAGAATGAACTTATTCTGAACTCAATTTGCCTTAAAAGACAATGCATTTATGCATAAAGTCAGGTCTTCTTAGCTTTTAGGCTCCTAGGTTTTGCCAGTTCAGGTAAATGTGGATATGATCAGAAGAAACAGGGACAGTTGCCTGAGCATAGATCTTTCATATATTGTTAAATCATCTTTGAGATTTTCTGTATTTTTGCTATTTAGCATGCACATTTCCACACATTTCTGTGCTCTACAATGTTTGTGCTCTGAAGACCGTATCATATCATATTATTATGAAAGAATAAATTTTAATATTCCATATCTGTAATTTAATTACCTAAAAAGGTATGAAAAATATATAAAAAGGTGGAAAATGACAATAATTAAAAAAGGCATACAATATGATAACCAATATAAAGTGGATAAAAATTTCACATATATATATTTATAAGGTTATAAAATAATTTTACATGAACAACAATGATGTTGGATAGACAACTAACAGTACTGCATATGCAAACACTTGTTATGCTTGTTAATGTTGCTTATTTTCTAGAATATAATCCTGAGCTGGCGAAAAAAACTTGACATTTTAGACATTAATAGAAACCAGGCATTAATAGAAAAGTCAGTTACACACATGTACCTTATTATTAAAAAAAATAATGAACTTAACTTAAAAAAATTAAGAAATAGACCTATATAATAAACCTATTAACATTTACAAAGGTATAGTTTTAGTGAGTAAAAAGGATCTCCAGACATATAAATCTATGGGTCATGTCCTTTAATTTGTCACAGGTCTGCTGAAGTCAATGGAATAATATTTTTCACTGAATGAAAATTAATTTTTAAATTTTTTTTGTTGTCTTTTATCATATTAGTTTCTTCTCTCCATTTTTATCGGCAATTTTTCTACTTATTTTTAATTATGTAGAGTTACGTTGTATGAAATCTGAATTTTGTTCAATTATTTGCCATACAATACCTTCCAACAAGAGTTATGCTTTTAACCTAAGCAATGAATTTTGGCTGCGATATTCCCATTAAAGTCAATGGGTAATGAACTACTAAAGTATGTGTTTGCCACTTTGAAAATTTACGAACAAGAAACAAGATAAAAAAGTTCAGTGGCTGCAGAGAGTGTCTTTGTTGTTAAATCTGCTCAGTATTCAGTTGCTCAGCTTGCTGAGCTGCAACATGTGTGCTTCACTGGACACTTAATTTTTAAATCTGTGCTGCTGGTTATTTGAAAAATCATCATCCACCAATTCATGGGTTCTAGGATAATGTGGAATGGGCCTAAAAGTGCACAGTTGTTTTCAAATTAGGAAGTAAAATACCAAGAAAGAGAATGGTACATCATTAATAACATTAAAAAAATAAAAAGAGAGAGAAAAGGGAAAAACAGAAATAAAAGAAAAATTTCTTCTCGTGTTCTAGGCATCACTTTTAATCTCCAGTCAGAAAAAAAATCTGAGGCTACCATTAAGCACTTAATATATTTTTGTTTGTCTATTTGGATTCCAAAGAATGAGAAATCTTGAAAAATGAGAAATTTAAAAAATAATCACAAGTATACAATCTCTTTATTTTTTGTGTGTGTTTTTTTTTTTGTTTGGTTGGTTTTTTGGTTTTGTTTTGGTTTTTTTTCTCTAAAGCATATCATTACTAAACCAGACAGCATGTTTTTACTGAACAACACCTGAAGACATTGCTTGGAAAAGAAAATTCTCAGTAAAAGATGTCCTCCACTTTAGGAGTCTATAAGACAAGAAGACAAAAGAATGCAAAGCCTGGAATCATTACAAGAGCAAAGTTAGAAGCATTAGGCTACAAAACACTCATACATTATTAAATATTTCAGCTGTGGTATCAGAGTACTTCTTAATTCTCTTTTTCACTTAAATAAAAAATTTATTTGTTAATCATTAAATGGGACAATAAATCTAAGGAAAAAAAAGAATGATAGTCGAACATTTGTGAATACAGGAAGCTTTGAGAAAATAAATACCTTGTTCTTTTGGAGTAATCTCTATGGTATGTCACTACTTCAGCAGTCTTGCTTATGTATAGCACTTGCTTAGGGTCTTAATTTTGGTGTAGTATATTAAAAGATATTTGGGAGCTGCATATGTAAGGAAGAACTGTTAAGAGACAGAAGAGAGAAGGCAGGTGTGTAGTTACGAACATTTTCAGCATGAAAGAAAGATACTGGAGTGAGTCTCAGACAATATAATTTCTTTAATTCGAGACATTATCATATACAAGCTCTCTTTGTGATCTACATTCATGTCATGGATTGTAGCAAATAACTTTTTGGCCACCTGTCTGCTTTGGCACTCATGAGAGATGATAACACTTCTGTTCATGGTGTAAAAGAGGAATCATGCCAGCTGAGGTGCAGTTTTTCTCCATCATCACTGGGCTAAACACCAAGTATCTTCCTGCTTTATTGACAACACACTTATTCTGCTAGTTTGCATTTTTATTTAGGTAATTTTGTCAATACATTAGTGATGGCTTACTTAACAAAATCTGCTGAACACTGAAACCTTTTCCATTTTGGCAAGATAGCTCTGGGTCCACAATTTTGATAGGGTCCCAAGTGCTTTCCTTTCCCTGCCCACCATGCCCCCTGTCCCCTAGTTGGAGGTCCCCCCACCCTGGCTATAGCCCAGGACCCTTTGTCAGCCACCCAGGGCCATCAGGCCCTGTCCTAACAACACTGCAGCAGGACTGGTCCAGCTCTCCATAGCCCTGTCCTGCCTGGTCACAGACCCCACTAAGCCAGAACTGCCTGTGGGCCCATGGTCTGCCCCACTCCCAGGAGATGTCTGATGCTGCGATTGTCCCTGTGCTCCCTGTGTGACCTGCTCCTATTCACCATGGTGGCCAGCAGAGCATCCTGGCAATATTCATCTTGAAATCATCCATGTTTGTGTATGGGTTACATTGGGATATTATCCATCAATGAATTATCACTTGCAGTTTCATTTAATTTAGGAAATTACTCCTAAGAGAATGATCCTGTGGGTGCACCTCTGCTCCTGTAGAATAGTCAGACAAAGTGAGTCACTTATCAAGATGTTTTTTTCTCATCTTCTTTGAAATCCTTATGAACATAGAAGCTGTTCCAAATATACCCACCACCCGTGTTATTAGGTAGGATCTCACAACCAGTATATCACCATCACAGTTTACCCCCAGCCAGCAGCCAAGCCCCAAGCAGCTGCTCACTTACTCCCCCACCAATAGGATCAGGGAGAGAATCAGAAAGGCAAAAGATAGAAAATTTATGTGTTGAAAGATGGTTGAATAGGTGAAGCAGAAGTCACACACAAGCAAATCAAAACAAGGAATGCATCCAAAGCTTTCCGTAGGCAGGCAGGTGTTCAGCCATCTCCACGAGAGCATCACCAGTAATGATGACTTGGGAAGACAAATGACATAACCCCAAATATCTTGCCCTTGCTTCTTCTCCCCTCACACTTTACAGACGAGCATGATGTCACATGACTATATGTGGAAAGGAACATCCCTTTGGTCAGCTGGAATTAGCTGTCTTGGCCATGTCTCCTCACAACTTCCCATGCAGCCCCAGACTCCTCATCAGTGTGGTAGTACTAAAAGCAGAAAAGGCCTTGGTTCTGTATAAACACTGCTCAGCCATAACAAAAACATCTCTGTGTTATCACCCCTGTGTTCAGCACAAATCAAAAACAAAACCCCATACCAGTCGCTGTGAAGAAAGTTAAGTCTACATCAGCCAAAGCCAAAACAATCACACACAAACTCCCTTACAGAATACCTGTAGTCCTTATAGGTGCTGCAGTGCATCAAAATGAACAAAAATTGTCAAAGAATGATGAGAAAGTCAAAACAAGTTTTCAATGGCACATACTTCCAGTACTAAACCTCTGTCTCACTCTCTTTCCCGTGGGTCTTCAAGCTTGCAAGCAGCTCCAAGTAAAAGGCATGTATCACATGGCAACAAGAACTCTTGTAACAGAGTGAAAACCTAATAATTGCCATTGCCTTGGCTTCATCTGCTGCTTGCTCAATGGTACCAATCTCTGTGCAAACTTCTATGAACACAAATATATTGCTGTTGTTTTGCTAGTTCAGGAGAAACTGAGAGTATTACACCTTTTCTGTTCTCTGTGTAAAACGTGCAGTGATCCAGGCGATGCTGTTCAGTGTACTTGCTGCAGAGCACATGGTAGAAGAGTCTGTTTCTGTGTTTCAAACATCTCACATGGACAATAAAAGAGCCTCATCCATATCTATGGGATAATGTGAATAAACTCAATAGGCAGCACTTAGTAAAAATACATCCTTGGAATTATATAATGCAACATCCTAAAGTAATTTCATAAATGTGAGTCACCTAATACAATTATAATATTATAACAAGCCATTTCAGAGGCAAAAAAGCTTAATGCATGATTAAATGACAAACTTCGAGCATACTGAGAATTTTTAAAATTGCGGCAGTCCTTTTATTTCAGCTTCTTCTTCAGATATAAGATGAGCTTTATATAGATTTATCTTCACTTTTTAATTTTCTAGATAGTGTTAACATTCTCTCTAAAGCAAGAGATGAAACAGAACTGAAACCACTAATGCATAAAAGACTTTCCTTCTTCAAAGACAAAGAACAATATACTTTTTAGTGATGTAGCTTTCACCAACATAATACCTCATTATTCATGACATTTTGTCCATTATATCATGAGATTTCTCAAAAGATAGAAGTAATCATCCAGCAGAAAAGTCTAGCTAATTATCCATTGTCTGAGAAATCGAGCTGGTGTAATGGATGAAACATCAGTTGCAGCAATTGCTGGTGCCTACTGACAGAAGAAATACATCTCTGAAATTACTGTACCGGAAACCTCAGAAATCTGAGACTTCCTTACCTGCTCTTGATATCTATCTCTCCAGATAGATAGAAAGTCTTGTTAGCCGCAGAAAATTGTGTATATACACACATATAAGACAATTTAAATGCATTAAAAATAATTATGGAGCGTTATATAACCATTACTTTTGCGGAATTTACAAAGTATTGACTTATTTTTTTATGTACCTGGGAGATACAAATATAAGGACTTACTGAGAGTAGGAATACATGTTTTAAAATTTCACTTTAGTCCGTTCTAAAACTTTATCAATTAAATTAACAAGTAACTAGCAGGGAAATTTAGACACTTTGGATAGCAGAAGGAGGAGAATTGGCAATTGTACTAGGGACTTCTAGGAGAGCTGGAAAGAAAACAAGAAAAGCTAGCAAAACAGACTAGAAAGTGAAGGAAAAGATGATCATGTACACAGAAGTTAGAAATAGACAATGAAAATAACATCTTAAGATAGGGAAAAAAATACCAGAGCCAGGGCATTCATGTGAAAAGATAGAAAATAAGATTAGACACTTTTAAAAAACTGATTTTGATTAAATTTGAGAAGTAAGACCTGAGGAGAAAGGGAGATGTCCTACATTAAATGTTAATAGATTCTACTGTAAGAAAGTTGGGCCTTAGTTCTACCTCCAGATAAATTACAGTGAGAAGTGTATATAATGCAGAGGCAGGATTTGGCCCTTTTCCTTTGCCATTTTAAAGTGATTGAAAATAAAGTGAGTTCAGAATAAAAGATGGTTGGACCAGAGGATCACTGAGGTCCCTTCCAATCTGGTATTCTATGATTCTGTGATGAGATAGCTGGAGGATTATAGGCAAAGTCTCTTTTCTCTGTAGTCTGTCCCTACTCTAATTCATTCTGAGCTGTGCTTCATTTACTGTATCTGGAAAGGTTACAAACTGGCATTCTCAGAGAAGCTGTGAAGGAAAATGAGTCCTTAGGTACTAAGCAAAGATATAGAAATAGCTGTGGTATTCTGATGGAATGGTGACAAGGAATATTTGAAGTGAATCTTTTTTTCTGTGTGCGCCTGTCTTGTCATGTATTGCGTTGGAGGTCAAAACCAGCTATCAATTTTTGTCAAAATCCTATTTAAAAACTTTTGCAATGCTGGCTTATCTGTTTGCAAGTATTATCATCTACATAGGGAAAGAAAAAAAAAAGGAGAAACAAACAGAACCCCACCTCCCCTAACCCCTCAAAATCACCTGCAAAATAGAAGTATTACATTTGAAAGTCCTTTTTTGTTTTGTTTTAGGAGTGTTCAAGACAGTTGTATTTGTGACCTTCTGTGGGTTTAGACCTCTGCTCAGTTCACAAGTTGGAGAACACCCTTAGGAGAAATTGCCTCGTCTGGTCTGCTCTAAGATATGCATTCTGAGCACTGAGTGGCAGCATGAAGATTCAGCATGATGAAAACCAAGTATCAGTGTCTAGAAAAATAAAAATAAGTATTTGGATCTAATCTAAAAGCTAAGCATTTTACCATGTGATTACTTAGATTATTCTGAAGGCAGCATTTTTTGGGAAAAAACATCTAAATCCTACATAATCACTTCATACTCTAGTTCTCTTATGGCAGAAAGTTTTCCAAGGAATATTAGGAATTTTATTGTACTCTTACAAGTTAGGAAAAATTAGGCACATGAAGAAATTAATTGACATCTTTGGGAAATAAGGTAGCTTATGCATAGGAATATTGAAATGATAATACAAAAGGTGCACTGTACCATGAATCTCCAAGGAGAGGAAAGAGATAAATAAAAACTTGCATAAAGATAAAAGGAGGACAAGTTAGTTTAACAAGATTATGCTTCTGGACTATATGATATCAGTTTGTTTAAACAACCCTGGTATTAACTGGGAATTCTTTGTGGCTTGTAGAATGGAGATAAAGTTGAAAGATTTTGGATTTAGTAAATTATTATATTCCTTAAATACTGTGTTAACAGCCCTACAGGGAATAGTTTTTGCCACATCTAGATTGAATTTTAAGCAATGAATAGGGCAACAGTGATAAATTATTGAAATAATAGAAGACAATAAGGTCAAATGTCCACAGTCCATAGTCATATTTTGCTACATTTTTAGAAAAGTGTTATTGTATACAGAAACAAAATGTACACCAAAAAAATTTGAAAAAATGGACTAAGAAGGCAACAGTAATGAATAGTGTAAATAGTAGATTTGGAAGCCGTAAGTTCTATGACCAAAGACAGAATAAATTGTAATATGAGTTACTTGCTAATATTTTGAAACAAATAAACTATAATTTCGATACTTAAAATCTAGCAATAACCCATTGATTTCAAAGGGCTTTGACATATATACAATTCTAGAATGAATTTGATGTACATGAATTCTTAAAACATGAAGACAATGTCATCCCTAATTTTTGTATTCCATCTACCATGCAGAACACTACAAGGAGGCATAAATGGATATGAGCAGAAGTGATGCCAGACCACTGTTGCTTACAAAAACAAATTCACCTGTTGTGTTCCTCACACAAGTCCATAGTCCATACACATTCCCCACTTGGAATATAAATATCATGGTCCACACAACTCATCTGATATTGTTAGCTGACACATAGTATTGCAAAAAAAAAAAAAAGATAAAAGAGTGCAGAAACTTTGGAATATTTACTGAGTCAAGTTAACTGGTTACAAGTTTCCTGAAACTTAAGGCTATGATACAGAAAAGTGTCATGAATTTCATGATTTAGAAATCAGTTTAACTGAGTAAAGAAGAAGATTGACAACTAGATTAAAACAAAATAGGGTTGTCATTTTGTTACTCATGCTCATACAGGGACATTTATTGCCTGGATCTTCCGCAGAATTTTTGGAGAATTTACAACACTATTTTTTTTCTCTCTCACTGATGTATCAGTCTTAGTATTAGAGCAGCTGAATATTGAAGTCTGCCAAGAGCATTATGGTGTGCATTTCAACAAGAAATTGATTTAGCATTTTATTTAAATGTGTCTTTTTCAATTAAAAAAAAATCTCTGAATAGTAATATTTGCAAAATGTAATACCTTCTCCAAAAGTAGAGAATAGAAGTTCAACTGTGACAGTCCCCATAACAATAATAATAATAGTAGTAGTAAGAATAATACCAGCAACAACCACAGCCCTGATAACAACAAGACCAGTAACAGCAATAGCAACAGGCACCTGAGAGAGTTTCACTGAGGAGTGTATGTTGCTCTAGACAGACCACCGGAAAGCACCTAGATTTAGGTACAGTGAGGTTTTCATCTCTGTCATATCCCAAGGGAGATTTTTAAATAAAGACATGTAAGACAACATTTCAAAAAACTTAGACCTTCAAGGGAGTGAAAAACTCATTTTCTTGTAAATTCTTTGAATATCTTTGGAGCTTTTTTGGAGTTCTTACTCTGGTGAATACAAATTATTCAGGCTTAGAAGAAATGTCAAAACTAGACTGAGTCAATCCAGTCTCTAACTGATTGGAAATATATTTGTGCTGACAATACCTTTTAAAACTATGAAAAGGAAAGAATTTTTAAAATAACATATAGTCCCTGCTATTGCTAAGTAAAAGGTTAAGAAAAGGGTTGACCATTCATACAGAATTTTTGCTATTGGTGTCTTGTCCTATGTGAAACATTTGAAGGTTGACATTTGCTTGATGAAAAATCTGATGCCACATTAAAGAAAATAACCAGCTGATCCCATGTACCAGTTATCAAATGATTTATAGGTTACCTTTTACTATGAGACAATACAGAAATATATGTCGATGATGCAGTCTGACATGACCTGATTCAAGAGATTGTTTTCAAGTGCTTTCTTTCTTAGTTCTACTAACCAGAAAAAGGTAGGAAATACAATCAGGTAGGAGAAGGCATTTTTCCAGCTAACACAAGTATTACACCTACATTTCTTATTCTTGTAACTTCAAGAAATGTTCATTTCTATCTCTTGTCTTATACTGCTAAAGATTTACAATTTATTAAATTATGCAAAACTTTAAGCTTTATTTGATGCATTTTATCAACATATGGTAATCAAAAAACTGTATGACATTCAATGATTTCATAAAACACATTTCTTTTCCCTGGATAAATGTGAATTTTAAAAAAAAATCTTTAAAAGACAGAAATCAATCTGATGATTTACAATGTATGTTTTTTCTAGATTCAATAAAATGTGAGACAAAAGCATTTCTAAATAATTTATTTTCACATATTGTGGCAATTAACATTTAAGATACCAACAAAAAAAAAAAAACCTTATGACTGTGTTAACTGTAATGAAATTATCTGTTGTTATTATTCATTAATGTTCTAACCATTTTCCCGTAAGAAATATTAAGCAATCTAAAAACTAGCATATGTTTGTGCAAATTACATTCTCCCTTAAGATTTTGTAAGAAGCTCATCATAATAAGCAATTATACGGTACTTCTTCAGCTTAAACTTTTAGATTAATCACAGAAAGGTTTCGTGCATAACCTTCTTGCCAAGAACATGCTTTAATGTGACAGGTTTATCCTCAATTAGGTTTTGTTAAAGAGTCTTCTTTGTACTATTTTTCATGTTTTGGTTTATTACAAAGACAGTGCATTCTCTTTACATATACATTACTATTAAAAGGTATTCTGTTCAGCATACTGCTCTTAGTGAATAATTAATTTGATAAAATTGGGGGTTCTTTACTGATTGGCTTCTTTTCCAAGCATAGCTTAACTTCTGATGATCAAGATGACAAGATAACACAACATTATCATGCAAAACCTGTAACTAAAAGGTAAGCCCTCTGCTTTACTTTGAAGAAAAGTATCTTTTGTAGTTTCATCGCATTGTTTGTCGATGTCAATTAACCCTATTTAATAGATTTTCTCACAAATAATTTGTGTGTTTGAATGGTTCCATGCCTTTAGGGTGAGAGAAAAAAATGTCTAACTACAAATTCCAGTCTTCTGTACTTTTATTTGACATTATCAAAAAGTACCACAGAGGCAAAATGTCATGTTATGTCATAATATAAAATGACAAGCTCTGTACAAATACATGAACAGCAAATCTTTTATCTGGTATTAGTGAAATAAGTAGCAAAGATACAAATGTCTTCATTTACAAAGGATACAGATACTGTAAGTAAAGACAAGTGAAATCTTTTAAAGGAAGCATTTAAATGACTGTGTGTGCATAAAATAATACAAGGCAATAAGAATGGGAATGCTCTTTGCAGTAAAATAGAAGTCACCATTCAAGCCATTGCTTTTTTCTTTGATAATTTTATGTTCCTTTATATTGACTGACCATTCCCACTTGACTAGGTACCACAAAGCTCAGGGGATTTCTGGTATGCCTGACCTGCAGAGGAAAGCATTCCAGTGGTAGGCTGTTCTTTACCAAATAACAGATCCCATGGTGTTGTGAGAATGAATTTACCACAGAAAGCTGGCCACTGGTGAATTCTCAGGATAACACTGATATTTGTGAAATAGCTTTTACAGCTGTCTTCTGAAGATAGATTTGTATTTGATGCAATGTGGATAAAGAAATGAAGCATTATAGTACAGGAATCAGTGGGATATGACCTGTAGTCTCATAGAGGTTGGAGTAAGAATTGAAAGGGTTGTAGTAACATAATAATCACTCAGGAATTAAGATACTCCCCAGGCCAAGACAGTACCAGAACTGAGATAAAGGTGATCCTCCTCCAGGTGAGTATACAAAGAAAACATATCCTCTTTGAACACAGACTCATATAAACTATGGTAGATAAATAAAACAAGGAAATAAACATTACAAAGTATTATGCTGTACCATATTTTAAAATAGATTGTATTTTGATGGTGAATGGTGCTGCATCCAGTTGGCAGCCAGTTACTAGTGGTGTCCCCCAGGGATCAGCGCTGGGGCCAGTCCTGTTTAATATAGTCATTGATGATTGTGATGAGGGGATTGAGTCCATCATCAGTAAGTTTGCAGATGACACCAAGCTGGGAGCATGTGTCAATCTACTGGAGAG
The DNA here is from genome assembly GCA_013400575.1 of Peucedramus taeniatus. Taxonomy (NCBI): domain Eukaryota; kingdom Metazoa; phylum Chordata; class Aves; order Passeriformes; family Fringillidae; genus Peucedramus; species Peucedramus taeniatus. The sequence goes on from WBNO01011946.1 coordinate 12,486, forward strand.
TAGGAGGGCTCTGCAAAGGGACCTGGAATGGTTGGCTGGATGGGCGGAGTCCAATAAGATGAAGTTTAACAAGTCCAAGTTCTGAGTCCTGCACTTTGGTCACAATAACCCCCTGCAGCGATACAGGCTGGGGATGGTGTGGCTGGACAGTGCCCAGGCAGAAAGGGACCTGGGGTACTGGTCAACAGCCAGCTGAACATGAGCCAGCAATGTGCCCTGGTGGCCAAGAAGGCCAATGGCATGCTGCCTGTATCAGGAATAGTGTGGCCAGCAGGAGCAGGGAGGTCATTCTCCCCCTGTACTCAGCACTGGTGAGGCCACGCCTTGAGTGCTGTGTCCAGTTCTGGGCCCCTCAGTTTGGGAAGGACGTTGAGACGCTTGAGTGTGTCCAGAGGAGGAAACGAGGCTGGTGAGGGGCTTGGAACACAAGCCCTGTGAGGAACAACTGAGGGAGTTGGGGTTGTTTAGCCTGGAAAAAAGTAGGCTCAGGGGTGACGTTATCACTCTCTACCACTTCCTGAAATGTGGTTGTGGTCAGGTCAGGGTTGGTCTCTTTCTCCAGGCAGCAACTGACAGAATGAGAGGACACAGTCTTAAGCTGTGCCAGGCAAAGTTTAGGCTAGACGTCAGAAAAAAATTCTTTGAAAGAGTGATTGAGCACTGAAATCATCTGCCTGGGGAAGTGGTGGAGTCACCATCCCTGAACATGTTTTAAAAAAGACTGGATGTGGCACTCAGTGCCATGGTTTAGTTGGTGAGGAGGTGCTAGGTTAGGTCATAGGTTGGACTTGATGATCTCAAAGGTCTTTTCCAACCTGGTTCATTCTGTGATTCTGTAATTTTGAAACTGTTAAAATAAGGTGGTGGTCTTGGTAATAAAAGCAATTAGTAGGGTATTTGTTGCTTCAACATGTCTCAGATGTCTAAAATTTACCTCATTGTTTTAGCCGCACTAATAAACAATGAAGAAATATAATTTCTGTCAGAGCAGAAGTTACCTCAGCTATCTCAGGTACTTACATTAAGGTACAATGATAAATTGTTTATGGATGCTTCTTTTTATCCCCCTACTGATTATGAAGAGAACCCAGGCCAAATGATTCATCCTCTGTGACACTTCTCTGATGAGAGCATAAATCACCCTCATGAGTTCTTGTTTTCTTCTGTCCACTACAGAAAGGAAGTCCAAAAGTTCTCAACTGTCACTGAGATTCATCTCTATTAAATAGAGTGATTATCTTTTACTTTTCTGTTTATTTTTCTTTTTGTTCACAGAATAAAAACTTCAGAGCTACTCTTTCTCTTTCAAGAAGGTATCTAATTTGGTTTCTAGTGCTGGTGCTGGAGATTTACACCAATGTTTTGCTTTAAAAATTTAGTCAGAAACTGGTAAAGCAGAAATAAATCCATAAAACTAACTTTCGTCTCAATTTCATCTGTGTTCAAATAAATTTTTGTCATAGTATGGAGCTAGGTTTTAAGTCTGGGATAAAAACAGGATTGAAAAATCCAAATATGTTTTAGGTATTGCTAAGCACTGCCTACTCAGCATCAAGGTCTTTTCTATCTCAACTTCTTCACTAGTAACTAGGCAGGGGCGGAAAAGAGATTGTGGGGAGACACAACTAGGGCAGCTCACCCCAGGTGATATCCAATGCCATTCTTGGTTGTGGCCAGCAATAAAACCTGGAGAAAGGAAAAGGAAGGGAAAACATTCAGATTTCTGACATTTGTCTTACCAAGTCACCACTGCATGTGATGAAGCCCTGCTTTCCTAGAGATGGCTGAACATCTGCCTGCCCATAGGGAGTGATGACTGAAATCCTTTTATTCCTTTGCTTGCACAGATGGTTTTGCTTCATTTATTAAACCATTTTAATCTTGACACGAGTGTTTTGCTTTTGCACTTCCAATTCTTTTTGCCATTCCAATGCAAAGAACTGAGTGTGCTGCTGTGTGGGCCTACCAGGGTTAAGCCACAGACACTCCTAATTCTTATGCATTACCTGTTTTTCAATTATTTGTGTGTCAGAGATCTTTTGAAGTCCAACTTACCTATTGAAAATGTCTTTGCACCTACAAGCCTATTTAGTATTACTTTATTATCATTGCATACACCACAGGGATAAAGTGACTTAAGCATTCAATTAAAATATTTTTCTCGTTTTACAGAATTAGTATGCTAATAAAAGATGTCTTTGTAAGAAAAATAAATAAATAAACAAAATTTTATATAACTCCATCTTTACCCTTCCATCCCTCTTTAGAAAACTACATATTCTTTACAGGAATTTATTCCAGTCCTTTAGGTGTGCACAGAAGCACATGTGCACGCACACACACACACACAAACCAATGCCAGCACTATAAAATTCAGTTTTGAATCAAGTTGGAAGCTTTATTGGAACAGCTGAACTAGTTGCTTACCAAAGAAATTTTGCACAGATAGTTACAGATGGGTGCTGAAGCATCATTTCCATTAACAACATAGGGCAGTCATTGAAGTAAAAATGTGCTGGTATGTCACTTGAAATTCTGTGCAAATGAATGATCATTGGGATCAGATATGTCCAAAGGTCAACTTGAGTTCTACAACAGTACTCTAAGACTTTGACACAGCTTGATCAATCTCATGAGAAACAGTCCATCTGGGCCAATTAGCTTCACTTTAGGTGCTGGCTTAGTTTCTTTATTAAGTGTTTTTTCGCTACTGCATGAATATTTGATTGGGGATTTTTTGTTTCATTTGGTTTTGGTTGGTTGGTTGGTTGGTTTTTTGTTTGGTTGGTTGTTTTTTGTTTGTTTTTGTTGTGGCTGTTTTTTTTGTTTTGTTTTGTTTTGTTTTGTTTTTCTTTTTTGTGTGTGTGGTTTTTATTTTGGTTTGGTTTGGGATTTGGTTTGGTTGGTTTATTTGTTTTTTTCACAGTTTCAGTTATTCAACACATTAACTATAAGATAACTGAATTACATGAGCTTCCCCTATGAAAATAGTGTGTCAAATTAACTTTCCTTTGTGTGTCAGAAAGACAGTCTGAATAAGAGTTAAAGTGTTTACTACAATATGGTAGTACTACTTACTAAATGCAGATTTTACACTAAAAGACAGAGAAAAACTTGGATAGCCAACACCATATACTGACAACCTCTCCACCTATACACAGTATCAAAAGTAATCCACAGGTAGAATGAAGTGCCTGTGAGTCCATTTAAAGCTACAAAAACATAGAAAATTAATGAACAATATTAATATATTTTTAGAAGTCTATTCTTGGCCTGAGCAGAAACTCAAAATCTCTATGAAAACTCTCTGATAATATTAATTTTGTAGATTGAAGCCAAGTATCCAGCTTTTAATTTTGGTAAAAATTACAGTTTTCAAGAAAATTTGTCCTATTACATTCTGGTTTTCTGATTGTCTTCAGAATTTTTAAATCATAAATATTGATATTAAATTTGTTTTCTGACAGTGTTATTTTACCAATATGTTGCTATCAGAAGAAGACAATGATATAGGTTTTTTCTTCCCTTTCATTTTATATGTTACTATTCTTCAATGAACATTTTATCCTGTGCAGACAGATGAAGCCATAAGGGTAGATCTCAATCTTAAACTAGCATAGTGGCATACTTCAAGTGTTGTGTGAGCTTAGGGCTGAAACTGTAGACAAGAATAATTTTCTGTGTTGCATGTACACTGCATTTGAATTAATTTGAATTGTTCTCAGGTGATGTTCTCAATTTGGCAGTTAACAAAGGTTACACAGTGTAGTGGTAATTTTTTTTTTTTTTTTTTTTTTTT
>WBNO01011946.1:16345-52840 GCA_013400575.1 Peucedramus taeniatus
TTTGAAGACCTAAACTATAGTATAAGAGAGTTAGGGTTAAGTTTTCTCTGCAGGCTCTGTTGATGCACTCCCATTTCTCGCCTGTGCATGCCCAGTATATGTGATAATGACTCCTTTTCCAGTGATACATTCTATTTTCCTCACATCTGTTTAGATTTAATCCCACCTCTGCCAGACATCCGAAGAGCACAGGAGCAGGCAATTCCCTAATACTGGAAGTCAAGCAGATGTGCAGAAGGCCAGTTTGGCTGAACAGGAATCTTCTCTTAAATAAGACAAAAAAGAATAGTGTATGTCCAGTGGAGGCAAGGCCATCTGACACAGAAAGAATACAGAGGTGCTGCTTGCCACTGTAGTGGATGGTCCTATGCAGGGTCAGGAGCTGGACTTGGTAATCCTTGTGGGTCTCTTCCAGCTCGGCATACTCTGCATATTCTGTGATTCTATGAAATTTGTGGTACATATTAGGAAGAAATTTATTATTGCGAGGCTGGTGAGGCACTGGAACAGAGAACTTGTGGATGCCCCGCCCCTGAAAGTGTTCAAGGCCGGGTTGGATGGAATATTGAGTGATCTGGTCTAGTGGGAGGTGTCCCAGCCCATGGCAGGGAGGTTAGAACTAGATGTTCTTAAAGGTCTCTTCCAAACCAAAACATTCTATGATTATTTGATTCTAACAGAGGCACGAATTACTTGAAAATTGAGACTCCATAGGAAAAGAAGGAATTTCAATTGCCATGGTTGGCTAATGTGGAAATTTTGCTTGCTACAGATTTTTGTTGAATGATAAAGCTCCACTGTTGAGATTTTTTGGAAATCCAGGACTAACACTTCCTTTACCATCTACTGCTATCAAGACATCAGACAGATGGGGCACAAATTAACTGGAATCTTCATTACATGCTCTGCTTCTTGTTTGTATCATCAGCCATTTAGCCATTGAGGTTCTTCCCTTAGTGTCATTTTTCTTTCTCTACTCAATGATATTTACTTGCAAAATGACATTTACTTATAAAGTGACAGTCTTTTTCACCCTCAAGTGACATTTCTATGGCACACTGTGCAAATGTTTGGCAAAGATTTGCTGGATCGATTAGAAGAAACAAAGGAAAAACACACAACAGATGTTGATTTTCTTGTAGCTGTGACTATTGTTTTGAAAGACTGACACAGAATTTTCAGATTTTTTTGTCTTCTTAGCAGCCATGTAAAAAAACTTGCCTGACTGCATCACACACATATTTTCACCTTCATTAAACTGACTCTGAAGACTCCTAATAAGGGAGGCTGTGTGTCATCTTTCACAAGATGAGCTGTTCTGAAAACAGCAAAACCATTACACGACAGTCATGCATCAGTCTTAGAATTAGATGAACTAGCTTGCATTGACCTTACAAAAGTCTTTTCTCTAGTATCAGAGAAGCAAAGAGCCATTTCCCCCAGCATTTCATTTATTTAACTATTGAATTAATTTATATGAGAAGTTAGATTTTCAGTAAAATCCTGAGCCTGGTGAATATTTTTATTTTTAATTATCAGTTTTCTGTTCCTTTGGTAGTGAAATTTTTTTGAATAAGCAGATAAAAGAACTAAGAAGTGTGTTGATATGGTCATACATCACACAACCTTCAAGAATTGTTTGAGATGTTCTTTTAGATTTGTGTATTTTCTTATGCTTTGCAGAAACACGAAAGAATTGATCTGGTCTTGGCAAAACCCCAATCATTAAAGACCCAGTTCTTTTGGCTGAATCTGTAGTTCACTGAATTTGGCACCACTAGCTCTTAATCTTTAAGCTCAATTTTAAAGAAAACAGTCAAAATATATCAACTTTCCATGCTGATTTAGAAATTTTTAATAAAACTAAAAATCCATGGCAATAAAGGGTGTCTGGATGTTTATGCTAGAATCAACACTAGAGGTTACATTTCATAGTCTAACCATACTCATCTAAAATAATTTTATACTACTGACAGTGTCTGGGACATCTGCATAGGATTTTAAATACACAGCACAGATCATTGTGGGATGCACAAAGGCTTCTAGAGCAGCAACTGGATGCCAAAGGGAATACTCTACAGGATCTCTAATGACTCTAAACTCTTTAGGTCTAAGATGCTCAATTTTCTTCTTGCTTGGACTTTTTTTGTTTGCTTGTTTGTTTTGAGTTTTTTTTGTGAGAGAAAAATTCATTCCCTAGTGTTCTGCTTCAGATCAAATATGGCATCATTTTTCACAATTGCACTGAGAGGGTTTTTTTTTTCAGTTCTCCCAGTTTCTTAGTTTAATAAAGAGTTTCTAATCAAGTACTTCTATGTATTGAAGAATCACTACTTTTATAAAAAACTTCTTGTCAGAAAAGGTAAGACAGATGTTAAAGAGAATGGGTAGACTTAAATTAGTCAAGTCCCAGGCTCACCCCACCTCATGACATTCACTTATCACCTTAACTTCAGAGGTTAACTGATCCACAGTTTTGAGTCTAGCTCTAATTTAGTTTTGGACTCTCCAGTGTCTCTTGTGACATACAAGTCAGTGTAGCACAAGGTAGTGATCAGCTTAAGGATATCCAGCCAAAAATATCCAAAGAGTAAAAATTTCTGAGATCTGCCTTGTCTCTTGAAAGGAAATTGGTCTTCACTTATATTAAAAGGAGCCTTCAGTAAGAACAATTCCTAGTTTAGTGTTTACATAGATGAATGATTCTAGCTTCTACTACTCTTCTCAGAGCACTGCTTTCATGTGCCTTAAAACAGAGATTCCAAACAACAAGCAAGCTGGTGTATGTTACTTGTTTCCGTTTCCTAATCATAGTCAGGTATGGCCCTTCTGTCAGACCTGATGACACTTTAATTGAAGAAAATGCAGCCTCTAAGACAAGAAGAGCTGACTTTTAAAGTCTAGCCATCCACAAGCAGATGTGATCTGCAGTAAGCCTTTAATGAGAACACGGGTAATGAGAATGGACATATTAACTTATTTAGATACTGTAATTTCTGCAATAATTTCCAGGTATTTCAGTGAGCTCATCAGTATCATGTAAGTTTGGTCTGATCTGCATTTCACACAGATTTGCCTCAGTCATGAACTAGTCTCAATTAAATGATATTTCAGATACTGATTCATAGTGTAAAATTACCTTTAATTCTGTCATTCCTATTAGGTCTTTATAAAATATGCCTCCTTATGTAACTTTATGTAATATATGCAAAATAGTAAATTTTTAGTAATCTGATTCTCTTTCTATGTTATAGTTCATTTTACGGAATTTCTTAATTCTGATTATGGATATTGGATTTTTCATTTTCCTTTGCATGCTGGGATGAACAGATATCACTAAATGTGCTCTTTTCTTCCCATAACCACAGGAAGGCTCTGAAAGTGTCGCTTTTAAGGATGGAAAAGTAAATAAAAGGATGAAATTACAACTAAGAACAATGCTCTGAATTACCACCATTCTGTGAGTATGATTGCATCTGAATTAGCTTTTATGTTGGATATGGATTCACACAATATGAAACAGAACTGAAAAAACAATTTACATTATGAATATGTCAGATTCTGAAATTAAGCACGGTAGGCTGGACAATGCTGAATAGATTTTTTTAAAAATTGCTGCCCACCCACTAACACATATCCACATTCCTATCAGCATCAAACAATTACAATCTATATAATTTTTACCTTACACATCATGTAGAAATGTATTTTTGAAGCATTTATATAGCATATGAGTACACAAACTTCCAATACTCATTTGTATTTTAAATAAAAAATGTGAATATTTTTAATGTGTTAAGGTCACATGTGAACTATACTTCTTAGACAGATTTCCTCTGAGGATCTCTGTGCATTATTATGACATTATTTTATTTAATTAAGTTTACTTTTAAGAAATATTCTAAAAGTGTTTCGTCTTTCGCCTCCATTGTATTCCCCCAATGTGTTGTATAGATTTGTATAAATAGTAATGATCTCTGTCTTATCTTTCAGAAAACCAGTTTAAAATTAAATTGCATTACATTTTAAGCCTACTTATACAGATAAAATTATGTAATATTAAAGGTTATATTATGGGTGGTAGTTACAGTTAATGATGAAATATGGAAATGATACAGAATAAAAGTTCCTAAACCAGGAACAAAAGAGGAAAGAAAATAAGAAGAAAAATGCCCAGAAATGGAAACTCTCACTCTGCCAATCCTTAGCTTACTTATCATCATACAACAAAAATAGTGAACAGAGGCTTCAGTTACTTGGATAATTTGGTTCCCTGGGTTGATGCAGAAAAATAGACCATTTATTAGAAGGCCACCATGATAAGAATTACAAAGAGTAATAAATGTCCTCTGGGAAAAAAAAAAATATAACCCTGAGTAATTAACAATGAAAAAGTTCCTGGGGGGAGATTAATAAAAATAATAAAAATGTTTTGCAATGAAAAAAAATAGGAAACAGCCTAATCAAGGTGCAAAGCGCAATTCCTGTTTAAAACAGGAAAAGCAGTTAATCTTGTATTGTGTGGACAGATGGTAATGGTGTAAGAGCTGCTAATGCAATGAAACTTATTTCATTCTAAGTTCTGTAGCAAAGTCTGGTATGATGGGAAGCTTACACAGATTTACTAACCTTATATGGTGGCATATTTGGTCACATGAACTTCCAGATATACATACTAGAACTTGAAAGCTGCAATTAATCAGTTCAGTTGTGCTGTGAGAGTTCCTTTTTTTTTTTTTTTTTTTTNCATCTCAATTCTCTGAGCACTGTTTAGGGCTGCTATCAGTGAATTTTAAAGTATTAGCATTAGCTGCAGTCTGTTAACAGGTGTTTATTTAGTTATGCCTTGGAGTGAAATATTTCTCCTGAGACTACAGTTTGAAGGAACTCATTTATTAGATAATTTTCTATAAGGGTGTATATTTTATTTTATTTTCATTTTATTAATCTAATAGAAACTTGATCTAGGTTCTAATGACCTTGAGTTAAGTAACAGTGGCAAAGACAGCGACTGTGATAACAATACTACACAGATAAGATATTGACAGCCATAGGCAACCATTGCCAAAACACTTCTGGTCTGTAGTCCAAGTCACAAGAATAGATGCTGGCCTCTTTTGTTAGACAGAGATTGATTTAGCAGTCAAACAGTGTACACCATACTTTAATTGTTGTTATTTTTTTTTAGTTTAATTCCAAGATAGCTCTTTGTTTCTGTGAACATTTAGTGGATAGTATTTCTTCACCTTTTTTTTTTTTAATCCTTTCAAATTAGTGCTTAAGAATCCCTCAGACACTCATCTAATTCTTGGGGACACAGGGTGAATTCACAATAAACAAATGTCTTGAGAGAAGAAAAAAGAAAAGAGAAAGAAATAAAAGTCATCAACTCAAGAAAAAATCGTTGCACATATTAAACATTGGAAAGTAGCACCAAAGTAACTTTTCCATGTAATATACTGAATAGCAAGTTGCCATACAAATTTTCCTGAAATTCACTTTGAAGACTTTTTTTCCCTCTTACCATTATATATTTTTGTGTTTATTTCAGTTTGGTTCTGTGTCCCAACCCACTACGGCTAAACAAAATGCCGCAGGCTCTGGAAGTTTTTGGAAGCATGTTTGGAACAAAGACTTGACACAAGCATTGCACAAGTTAAACATAACTAGTTGGAAGGTCTTTTTGGAAAATCTGGACGCTACCACTTCTTATCTTGGCAGGATTTTTGAAAGGAACAGACTCTGAGTGCTGTACTTCTGGCTCCCTATTCTGGACGCATGATAACATAATTACAGGATGAGATTTTTAAATTCCAAATTAACTACATTTTGGAGCACATGCCTCTGTATAATCATTATAAAGTCTGTGCTTGAGAAACAAAGTTTCTGAAGCAGGAGTTTTAATGTGCTTAAGTTTGTACTTGCTAGGACTTAGATGAATTCATAACACTAGAACAGCATTTCAATTCTAATAGCAGATGATTTACACAACCTGAATTGTTATTTCTAAGCCTAAATTTGGGACTGCAATCTATAAATGCTACCTACCTAGACTTCACAGGAACCTGGTATGCCCTAGGTAAGATTTCTGTCAAAACATTCCCTGAGGGTTGAAATTTGAACTACTGCGCAATCTTAGTGCAGACTTCAACATTACTGTATTGATCTCTTCAACTAAATATTATTGACTTAAAAGAAGATTATCCTCTGTCTACATTCTTCTTAAATTTTGCTTTTTTTATCCAATTCTTTTCCAATGTGTAACAAAGAGAGCAGGTGACGAAGAAAGCTAACCTGACTGGAATACTAGATTCTGTCCTGCAGTGCTGACTTCATTCAGAAAGACCTGAAGTGATGGGAATTTTCTCTGTTTAATGTAGTGACTTTGATTTAGATAACAGATTAATAGAAACTGTTTTGATTCAGATCCAAAAACTTTAGTGTAATTTTTTTTTATCATATATTATATAAGATATTGCTATCACATGTATTGTACTTTGACTATAGCATCTTTTCTCTCATATATATGCAGACAAATAGTACTGCTTATAACAATATATTCTCTTTTCTTCCTAATCTCTTTCTAATGTTTGGCATTTGTATTAGTGCTGAATAACACAGAAAAAAATGAAAAATGTAACTTGATAACCCAAAGGGCTTGCAAGTTGGTGCAAAAGCAGCTATTCAGGTGCCAGTTTAAATGCTTTAAGTTGTCTTAAACCTCTACACCAAACTGGAAATTAGGCATGAGCCTATGAAAAACCTAAATCATTCTGATCAATATCTGAGGACCAGACCTATGACACTGGAAAAGGCATTAGACACATATTACTGGATCACTGCCAGTGTGAAAGAAACAGCTTTGTGTGTCCTAGCCAATATTTCCGTATTGAGGTACTAAAATATGAAGAGGATCTATGACACTTCCCCCTGATTAGAAACAGTGTTACCCAGACTATGTTAAGAGTCAGCGAAGAATAATTTAACTAACTAATCTGATTCCATTTTAAGGATGAATCTTTAGTAACTGTAGAAAATTTAAGACTTCCAAAATAAGATTCCTTTAGAATAGACTGGCTTGGTAAAGAACACCACTGCCCAGACACTACTGTGATATAGTAGCAAAAAGATTTTATTTCTAATAGTTGTGAGTTGAAAAGTATCTCTTATCTGAGAGTAGATGGAAAACTTATTTATGTCAATTCTCTACTTATTTAAATTACAGATATTTCACAGCCTTCCCTATTTTTAATGATGGTTTTGATCTATGCATCTTTTTATTTTTGTCAAGTGTATGATATTGTACCCCTGCTGGTCAAGCTAAAGAATTAATGGGCCTTTTTTTACTGCTATTGCAAAAAGAAATTTCTAAAGGAAGTCCCAAAGCACACAAGACATAAATGAAGTCTAGAAACAGACTTGCTCAGACCTTGCAGGATTACCAGAGTTTGCCATAGGTCATCATACAGAACAAATAATTATTAAATTAGTTTTTAAAAACTATTCAGAATTTCTTTTTATATTTGCTCTGAATTTAACACCAAAGTTTCTCTCACTTGGGGACATTCACATAAATTAGGCCCATTGTATATGCAAAAAAAAATTAGACAAAAAGGCTAACAAAATTATGAACCCTTGATGAACAAGCTGTAAACAGAGATAAGAGTTAAATTTGCAAATATTAGCTCAACTGTATTCATCTGGACACTGAAATAAATTGTATGTATATATACGTCTACATAAAGTCCAAAAAATTTCTGAACAGATAGGGAGACTGCTTCAGATTCACACATGCAGCATCTACAGTAGAAAGACCCTTTTAAAACATATATATCTAAGTTTCTATTGTAGCCAGCCAGTACAGTTAAAAAAGTCCAAAAAACAGTATCATCTGAATGCAGACACCAGAGGTGCCATTCAGTTGCTTTAATTTGTTTACCATTATTTCAGAAGTCCTAGGTTATTTTTGTGTGTCTTTAGTTGCTGCTTCAGAAGAGCACAGCTCTCTTGCATGTCCTATGTAAAATATCATAGCCCTGTATGGCCATTTGTGTACCCTAGCATGTCTCAAAAGCCACTCAATGACCATTTTCAGGCATCTGAATGCATATATATTTCCCATAGTTTAAATATAGTTAAATTTACACTGTGTAATTTTAATTTTAAAAAGCACAAGACAGGATACTGTGCAACTGCCAGTGCTCAATAAAAATTGTATCAAAGATTCACTGTTCTGACCCAGGTTATGGTTAGTTAAAATTAGCTAGATTCAGAAGGGGTTTGTCATCTAGAATACTTAGTTGAGTACATAGAATTTAAAAAATTATCCAAAAAACTGAAGCACTTGATAAAGCACAATGGCCCATAGTCAACATGTATGCATACATACCTAGCACACACCTATGCATTTTGCTGTTTAAAGATCAAACATAACCTTGCAAAAGAACTAAATGCTTTCAAGTAAGTTGCCTCCCATCTAAAAGTGAGAATCTGTGTATCTCTGGGACAGCTGTGGCCCTGCTTGTACCAAAACAACCATATATTTAAAACTTGAAAAAGACTGGTCAGAATAAGAGATCTTTGGAAGAAAAAAAATATTGAAGTTTGTTTTGGTTTGGTTTAGATTTGATTTTTTTAAACTTTTATGAGAATATTAGACCAGGAGTTGCTGCTGTCATGAAAAGAGGACATTTGTTTTAATAGTCGTACAACATTTTTCCCTAAATGCATTATGAATGATAAAATAAACCAAGTGTTTTAACTTCAAAAGCATTTTAGATATTCATGGTCAACTGTAGGCTGTTTCTGCAAAGGCAGGTACAACCAATTATTGGATGATAAAGTGCCTCTCTCTGGAAAGTATTGTTGACATGTATAATCTTTTTTTTCTAATTTAATCCTTCAATTTGAATAGTATTCTAGAGGTAAACAAGGGTTAAAGCTAGATTATGAGTAAAAATTATGTATATGATGAGATTGTGCATCCTTTTGTTTCTTGGTTTTATGTCTCTCTCCTTTGCCAGAGTTCAAATCTGACCATAGGGCTTTATAAGATTTCTTTTTTTTCCCTCCTCTCCCTCCTTTTTTTTTTCATTAAACTTCCTACATTTCTAAAAAATGTAAGTATCCTGGCATGTACCATCTTTGACAAGTCACAACGATTATTTCTAGAGTACTGTCAGGTTAGATAAGCTTTCCATCTTGTGTTAAATCCTGTGTTGGAGTGTTTAATTCTAACACAGCATTCCACAGTCTGACAGCACAACATTAGGAATCCACTGATATATGGAGGAAGTACATCTGGAAATTGAATGATTCATTGAACTTTTGGGACACATTTTTCTCTGTAAGTTTCAAAATCTATTAGCATAGTTCATGATAAATAATATAAGGTTTCATAGCATGAAGAATTTTTCAGGTACATGATATACATATGTCTGTATGTATGTATGTATGTGTGAGTATCCATATATATGTGTGTAAGCAGAGACATAGCAAGATGTAAGTATTAAAGACATTCATATGCTTATATTAAAATTATTTTTTCAAATAGGTTCAAAAAAGGATATTGCCATAAAGGTTTGTCTGTTTATTTTTTCTATTATTATTATTATTGTTGTTGTTATTGCAATTTCCTTAGTGGCTTTCTGTTTCTTTTGATACTGGATTTTTATTATATATATTTGTTTACCATTTTTTAGTATGTTTGTCAGCTGTTGAAGGCCAGTTTTATTGTGGTGTAGATATGGAAATACATGTGGCATGTCCCTGTCCATAGAAAGAAAATTTGACCACGAACTTATGGAAATTCTTGGCAAAAGTAGCAATTTAATTAACTCCATAGTTATGAATAACTGAAAAGAGGTGACTGTGCCACAATATTTTTTATAATACTTTGCACCATTCTACAACCTAATTAATAAATTACTTCTCCAGAAAAATAGTGAAAGATTTGAACCAAGAGCAGAAAAATTACTGATATTCTAAGAACTGATTTAAAAGCAAATGAAACAACATGACCAAGTTTTTGAGCCTTTTAAGACTGGCAGATTACACCCCATTAATACCTATCATGATGAAAATATTTCTAAGATTCAGTAGCGAGAAAAAAATCTAGATAAATTTAGAATTTAGAGTAGAACTAAAACACAGTTGCTTACTAATGATGGATTTTAATCATCATTGGATGTGCAGGATTCTCTCTCACTTGAAGTCTTTAACCAAAGAAAGACCGTTTTTCACTGAAAAATCTGTTTTTCATTGCAAAGCTGTGAACTTGGCAGAGGAACTTTCAGGTGAAATTCTAATGGGCTTGGTTGTAGAAGAAATCAGAATAGATTAAGACAATTATTCCTTATGGTTCTTGAGGGTTCTTTATTAATCTCTCCTTAGGAAAGAAACATGCCATTAATATTCTACTTTGCTGATGCCTCACCATGAAATCTTTGGCATGTCAATGCCGGAGAGTGAGTCAGGTGAAAACTTATGAGAAAAGAAAATTAAGATAAAAAAGGAAAAGGCAATTTTCTTTGTTTTGTGTTTGTTGGTAGATTTCCATGAAACAAGAAAATGAACTAAAATGCATTTGAAACAAAAAATTCAATTGATTTCACCTCTCTTACCACCAAATAGATTAGAATGTTTTTCGTTGCTTGGTGTAAAGATGAATGTATATAATAACCTTGAAAGAATAAATTTTTACAGCGTTGCCTCTGCTATTGCAATTCTTCTAGTCTTGAGCAATNTAAAAATTAACCCTCCCGTCCATCTTCCACACCCACCCATCTTTTGTTCATGCCTCAAGCTTTATAAATTACTAATTCCTTGATAGACAGTGAGAGATACCCTAGCAAATTTCTAGTTATGTGCAATGGAGAATTCTGTAGGTCTCTGATTTGTAACTTTAATCAATTCCTCTGTCAGACAAATGGTTCAATTAATATGATTATATATATAGGTAGAGATGTCCTGTCTATGAATACAGGACAGCATTTCTCACACTGAATGAGACTGAAATTCCAAGAGGCATGTATGTCTCAAAGAAAAGTTAATTTCTTGCAGTTAAGAACTGCTTTAAGAATGTTGCTGGTAAAATGCAAGCCTAAATACAGCAGTTATTTTCCAATTGTAACATATCTGCTGGTGAATATCTAAATGTAAGAGCAGATAATGACACATGCATCTAAAATATTTTAAATATTTTCTCCTATGCCACCCAATTTGTCCTGATCTTTTCATTTTTTAGCCCACTACATGTTATGTTATCATATTTTACATGCTATTGCTTTCTACTCAACTGGAGGATAAAACTTATAATTTCAAAAATGTCCATTTTCTTTTTCCCCTGTCATAGAATATTAATTGTTGTTATTTAAAGAAATTTGAAAGAAATTCAGAATGGCTGATATTGCAAATTGCAGCATTTATAACATGGAAATTGTCTTAGTAGACAGATATTTTTCAATAAAATTACAATCTATTATTTATACTACTAATAAACAGGTCTAATGAGTGCATTGTCTCGTAAATAGTGATGACTTTATCTAATAAAGGGTATGAGGATTCTGAAAATTCTTTTTTGAAGTATCTAACTTTACTCTGAAGCAGGACACAAATTCTCTAGTTTAGGCTCCTAAATACTTAGGCAGAATATCAGGACAGCCAGGTAACTCAAAATGGAAAGTAGAAACCAACATTCAGGAAAGCAAATATAGAGGCAGAGGTGTACCTCTTCTTAAGTTGCTACCAACAAGACTGCCACCTGGAACTGACAGTCTGGAACTGTTCTGGTGAAAGGAGGCCAAAAGGCAATTCTTCTCCATAAGGAAATATAATCTATATTAAATTCTGCTCTCTGGGAACATGTCCTAAGTTTTGATGATAACAAACACTGATATCATCTTCATTTTGTCCAGCCTTGACGTGCAATTTGTAGGTTCTGAATGATACCAGGCTTTGATCTGGCTTATAAATCTGAGATGTGTACAGAGGTACAGCTTAAATAGTGAGGTTAGCATCAGTAATAAAAGGAAAGTACTAATATAGGCTAAATGACACTGAGTTGAAAGGACAGATGCTCAGGAACACATTTAGCCTGTGATGTCTGCTGAATACCAACTCCAAGGACTGTGGTTGCTTGTTGCCTCTAATATAAATTATGTTTTCACCTTTTATGGGTATCAGTCACTTTGTTTCTGTGAATTGGCAATTAATTTTGAAGAACACAAGCTATTGCCCTTCAATATAAATAACAAAGACAGTAACAGTATATTTTTAAAGTACTGAATATATTAGAAACAAATTGCATTCAGGATGTCACTAACCACAGTTAATTGCCATTGAAGAATGTAGATTGCCATTTTGCTGTTTGAATAATGAAAGTTTAAACCCCTTGAACTCTTTTTGTTCTTTGTAAGCACGATTTGGTATTTATAATATTTTAAGATATGCTTTTTTTCATGATATTTAAATGCTTAAGGGGAAAACCCCTTAGACCTCAATATTGTAATTTGGAGACTGTAGTTTTTAATGAGGGTTTTTCAGTTTGACTCTTTAGGCATTCCTTGTTCATTATCTCATCTGTGACCTTCAAACATTCTGGAAGGAGATATTGAGATAATATGATTTCTACTTTAAGCATGTTTGTTTTACGTACATTGAGGTCTCTAAATGGCAGTAAGGAGTGCAGGAAAGAAATGCCATCAGTAGAGTATTTGTTTCTCTTACTGTGTCATCCCACTGACCCCTCCCCTGCGCCTTCCTGTGCACTGCTCTCTGCAATAGCTGTTTCTAAAGGACCAGGTGTCTAATTTCTCTCCGTGTCTCATATCTTGCATCTGGATACGATGCAAGAATCTTGTCAGAGAAAGGGATTAGAAAGGATGGGCAACGTAAAATGATGGGCAAAAATGACCTTCCAGTAGTGATTGCCTCACAGAGCTGGATTTTACTAGACATTGATAAGGCTGGGCTGCAGGACATTCTTCAGGTTATTTGAGCTCACAGACACCAATGGCTAGTGCATTAACCCGAACTAGCTTAAGCAAATACTAGAAAGAGAACAAGAAAATACGTGACTAGAATGATGGTTGATAACTTCCCATAAAAAAGAGACAGATGAAAAACTTATAAAGCAAACAAATGCTAATCCTTAGTGAGGAAACTGGAGATGGGAAAAAGAGGAAAAATATTCTAAAAATATAAGGACATTCCCCCCTTTCTTTTTACCTAGTAAAGACATGAGCATGACTGCATGTACATTTGTACCATGTCAGTATAGCATATACTCTTTATCTTTGACCTTGGAGAGATAAGATGCCTACTTAGAACACCTTTGGTAAATTGATTTCCATCAAAGGCATAATGTATTCTGTCTATGCTGGAAAAAAATCATTGAAGATATCACGATATTTAGACAGCAAGATCTATGAAGTTCCTTCATGTCCACATTAGCCCAGAGTATGAGAGTATCAACTGTCTAACCCATGGGAATATAAAATCCCTTCTTCAGACAGATATCTATGCAGGTAACAAAGACCAGCAGATTCCCAGCTGTTCTTATCTTTGTAATTAAATAAAAATTACAGTGATTACATATATTCAAAAGGGAGAAACATGAACATTTCAATGAGAGAAATATAAACATTTTAACATATTATTTTTCCTGGACTAGCCAAAAGGTAAAAATTTATGCCTTAAAAATATACTCTTTCTGCCTTAAAAAAATACTTTTGAAAATAGGTATGCATGTATTGCCTCCAATATCACAAATATCATTAAGCAAAAATGTAGGTGTGAGTTGTGGTTTCCTACAATTCTTATATATAATTTTACCTCAGATATAGAGGAAATAAGAGTAATTCAATTCTGGATTTTTGAAAGGTAAGAGATACAAGGACTGGTGGCATTAACTATATCTGTTTTGTTCCCAGGCACACAGCTGAGAAAAACAAAGGCCTCATCTTTATTATCTTCAGTAATGAAGCAAGAATCCATTGAACCTATTAACATCTTTAATTATTTATGGCATTTGCGATGAGTCAGAAAGGTATCCATTTTGTTATTTAATAACTTAAATGATTAAAGATTCATTGTATCATTGATCAGCCAGAGATAGTTGTGCTGAAAGCCTGAAGATCTATTCTGTTAGATAGTAGGCAGCTCCTGCAAGATGTTTGAGAAATATCTTTATCTTTCAGATTTGAGAAGCTGCCATCTGGAGCTGTATTCCCACTTTTTGCTGAGCAGCACACTCTTGGCTAAGAAGCGAAGTCATATGTTCTTTTTGGGATAGCTTATTTATGTACTCTTGAGCTTCCCGTCACCAAGTAATTTTCAGTGCGAGTCAATCTTCCAAAAATGGGGATTTGCAGAGGCAAATCTCCACAGAGATTGGACAGCTTTTCATATCGAATGGTCTGGGTATATCACCTCTGCCTAGCCAGTTAATCCACCATCTTTCCCTTTTCAGAGTTTTTGGTTGATATTTCATATAAACTGATAAGAAAAATAAACTAAATGAAACTGGAGCCGTGGTCTGTTGTGGAAACTGGTGCAATAGAGTTGAGATTTAAGATAGGCTGGACATGCAGTGCAAGCAGTCATTGCTTTCTAGTTGTCTATGCATGTGACATTGCTGAAATACACACTTTTAGAAAATACTTTTGTCGAGGTAAAGCACTTATTTTCAGGCAAGTGGATAAAAAAGTATACAAATAACAAATCTTTAGCTTGGCAGCTCTAATTAGCATTCTAAGATAATGCACTACAATATTTTAAATGTCAGTTCATTTTGGGAGTTTATGGGGAGTTTGTGTTTTTCCTCTTATTTTTCTTGAATCATGACATACTCCTTTCTGTGATGTGCCATTAAGTCTGGAAATAAACAAATAATTGCTGTAGTCCTGGCATTAATAAAATCCTATACATGTGACAATATGGGGTAGTAGATATTTTGGAAGCAAAAAGGAATGTTTACTGTGTCTGTGCCAGAAAAAGATGTTTAGCCTACAGCTATTTCATGGCAGTGTTAGTGTCCAAGATCTGAAAGCAATGGAATAGATTTAGCTTGCTTGTAGGCTTTTATTGTTATTTTTGCATGGAAAATATCAGCAGCCAGAAAGTCTGAAAAGTCTCTCTATTCAAACAGTCATTACATTTCAGGAATAACAAGAAGCATAATTATTTACTCTGTATAACTGAAGATAAACCCCTGTTAACCTGCTTTCCTCCACCACTCCTCCTTCCTTTTGCTTTTTTTTTTCTCTAAGTAACAGTGATGCAGTAGAATTCAGTGGAGCATAAGCTCAACTGATATCTATCTCAATTGATTAACTGTCTAAAAGATTTGATTTTCAGAATAGATGCCCAAGAGAGCTCCAATTCATTAGTGGTTGTCCACATGTGATTAGAAACTGTGGGAGGTCTAACCCCCTCTTTTAATTGATCCAATTTCATATTCCTCATGGTCATTAAGTGTGTTAATGGTAACTTAGCACCTGCATTAAGAAACCAACTTAACAACATTCCATAAATGACTTTAAGTCAGCAGGCGCCAAATTTACAGGGGGAAAAATGACATGATTTCTGCTCTAATGTTACTGCAGGAGGGATATGAAGTAATAAAATGTTGCAATTTTTTAATCCATCATGATCAAGCAGTCATCATTTGATGGTAACATGATTGTTATATAATAACTATCCTTTGTTACTTGATTGCCCCTTCTTCACTCAAGGGTATCATTCCTTTTTTATGTTAATAACTACATTCATTTATGCTACTCTGTAAGGAAGTAAGACTTTCCACTTTCTTTACTATAATGATATCATAAGATTGAAGAAGCTGTTTTAGCTGTAGGTTATGCCAGAAACACCCACAGATCCTTTGTTATTGTGCTGTGTTTACACAGACATTTTACTTGAGAAAATTTATTTGTAAATATGAAAGGAAGCTCTCGTTTTAACAGAATGCTGCTTCTAAAGTTATTTTGATTTCAGGATTGGCAGTACTTTAAATAAATGATGACAGAGAATATAAGACAGAGTTTGGGAGTGATTATAGCAATATTCAACTGCTGTATTAGTTTTTAGTAAGGGATGTAAGAGTTAAACTTTTCATTTAAAGATATCATTCAAATGCTTTTTAGTTTCTTCCCCAAAATATGTGTGCAAGATGACTGCATAGGTAACCACAAATACAATTTCTTGGAATTGTACCTCTTCACATGCCCAAATTTGACCATTCTGAGCAGCCATATGCCTAAACCCTGTTGGTTTCCAGAAAATATCTGGAGAAATGTCTGTGCTCCCTGAAGTGTTCAGTCTGTGAAGCATTCTGACAGTGGCATATTTAGCACGCACCTATTGGATTAGGTTGTCATACAAAATGGAGTCACTCTGGCTTTGTAACTGCACAACAGTGTAACTGGCAATAATTTCCCAAAATGTCTGGGAAATCAAAGAGCATTCTAAGAATGAAATGGAATCAGGTCTGTTTTAAGCTGTGACAGTGGGTACCCCATACAGTTAAAAGACAGAAGGAAACACCAGAATAATACCTGTTCCTTGGAATTGATTAGCATTTAAGAAAAAATTAAGTAGGAGAATGTGAAAGACATGTAATGGGGGAATGAGAGTCTAGAGGGTTAAGGATGTTACATTAAGAATGTAAGGGGAAGAAAGGAGTAGAGAACATGAGATTCAAAAAGTAGGGTTTAGGGTGTTAGCTGGCAGGATAACAGACAAATGTCATCCTTTCAGAAAATGAATGCAGTTTCTAATTTCTAACGTTACAAAAATCCAACTTTATTGGCTTCTGGACCAATGCAAAATATATAAATACAATAAGTATAAACTTTAGGCCAGCTGCTCTTCAGAAAATAAAAGATTGCGCTCTGAGTGGCAGGAGGACATGGGGACCTGTGGCAGCAGCCAGGTGACTGGACACTCAAAAGCACAGCTGGAGCTGCGGGTCCTAGACTTTTGCACTCTTGGACAGGGAGAATAAAAAATCCCTGGATTTCCTTTATTTAGGGTCCCTTTCCAGAGGCACCCAGCTCTGGCTGTTATTTTGTTATTTAGGTATTGCACCAGGACTAAAACATTTTTAGCATCAAGATGCCTGAGACTTAGCTATGGGAAACCTAGGGTGGAAATGTTATGGACTGTGGGTGTGTGGGGAATTAAAAGGAGCACCTGTTGTTTCACTGGAGAGATGCTCTGTGAAGGGGCTGCAGTTCCACTCAAGTTGTGTGGTTGTGACTGCCAGACTGACTCCTGGATGGTCGAACAGGAAAACTTACTTAACAAGAGGGAACTATGCTTAGATGAAGACAAGCATATCTGAGAAAATATTTGGGATGCTGATTGCTACCAGTTTCTAGTTCTTAGATGAATATGGAACTCTACTGACGAAGTGCACATCTTTCCTCCTTTCCTAGAAAGCAGTAAGCATTTGGCTTGATTGTGAAGCTGTGTTGCTTTCTGCTACCCTGTAGGAATGGTGGGAAGGAGGTTTATTCCTACAGTGCTACATCTGGACTCTGTGCTTACCTGAGAATAGTCAGCTGAGACATCATATTAACTAGCACTACTTGAGAGAGACCAAGGTTGTGCCCCTCAGAGAAGAGAAATGAGCTCCTCGGGTGTTGAGCCAGAAACTCTGTGTTCTTTTACTTTACAATAACATGCTTCTGGGATTCATCCTTTGCTTATTAATTTCTCAGGACTCAGAACTCTTTAGGTGATTTGTTTTGTCAGACCTCATTTGGTGATTGGTTTAAAAAATAATAAAAAATAATTAGTTAAATGTTAAGTTAAATTAGTTAAATGTGAGCTTCATATAAATATTTACATGTATGTTTATACACATATTCTTATATAGTGATATCAGATTTGTTTAATTAGTTCAGCTGAACTAACAGATTGTCATGACTGGCATAATGGTGTGTAATCAGCAAGTTTCTTTGTTAAAGCTCAGAGCTCAAGTTTAATATGCAAGGGAAATGTAGAATTCTTCATGCTTGTATTTTGCTTTTTGGAACTGACAATATGAATATAGTTGGTTCAAGAAGATGTAAAATGTGATTCTATTAATATTATCTTACATATTAAGTTGATATAATCCTTACGTTTCCATCTGTGTCACATTTCGATGCAAAGCAAAAATGTTGCCAGACATTTTACAATTATGTAGTTAAATGGAAAAGTGCTGGAACCATCTGTAAAATCCCAGCACAAAGAAGATCTAAATGTTTAGTATTTTTATTCTTTTTGACCTAAGTCCAAGAAATTACAACAAGGAATCTAAAGAAAAATACATGCAGCAATAAGAGGAAAGAATAAAATCACAAACTTTTGTAGCAGTAATTCACCCAGAATGCAGGCATTTGGCCTCAGTCTAGTAGAGACAGGAAGGGGTATAGACCTTAAAGTTTAATATGTGCATATGCAGCTATATATCTAAAAGTTTTCATGACTCAAAGAGCATGGCTAAGCTGAATTCTCAAAAGTTTCTTTTTTTTCTTAAATTCCTGACCTCTTTTTCTGTTTTTTTTTCTGATCTTCTAAGTACAAATTAACAGAAGCCAAAATAAGTAAAGTAAAAAACATAAGTAAAATAGTGATTATCCTGCTCTAGCCTTTAGGAAAACTTAAATCTGTTGAAACTTTTCATTAGTATTTCCCTGCTTGTCTCTTTATTTCTTGATGAATTTCCCACAGGGGGAAAAATTCTTATTAACTGACTAATGAATACCTGGGTCATAAATATAAATTATGAAGATTCTGTAGACAACTTTTGGGTACAATGTGAATAATTTAATTCTTCATTAACTCCTTAGAGTGAATATTCTATTATCCTGCCAAGTTTTGATTTTATTAGTAAATTTAATTTAATCCTTGTATTTCTAATATAATATCAAAACAAACAGCAACAGTTGCATAAATCAAAACACGTGTTTATAGTTTTCACAGAATTCCAGCCAAATTCTTAGTTTGTATAAACTGATTTTCATGTAACAAAGTCAGTGGTGAAATATCTTTTTATAGCAGTTGAGGTCTTGGCTCCTTATAACACAGAAAATGTTTTAAGTATTTCCTTTTGGACCCTACCTGATACTGCATTTGTAAATTGCTACAAGCCTGGTGCATCGATAGCCTGATGTGAGCAATTCAGACCAGTATTTCTTTGTTTCAGGGCAAAATGGGAAATGTAGTTTACAATGAGAGAGCTTAGAAAAGCACAACTATAATTAGAACTATACAATGGATGAAATATTGGGAATGTATAGTAGCTTCAGCTGATGTGGAAAAGCACATTGTGCTGACTTGTTCTCCGTTCAAAAAGTGTTACTTTATTCTATTCAATGGAAAATCCTTGAAAACACATCAATGACAATAGCTCGCTCACTTTTTAATGTACTTTATATATGTATAATAAATTTTCATATGTTACCATTTACGTATCTATGTGCTGAATATTTTATTAGAATATTTATGATAATGAGAAGTGGAGAAAGCAACAAAGTGTCTTTACCTGGTCAAAGGATTTGAATAAGCTGAGCTGCTTCACAGGAAACAGAAGAGTGCTCTGATGCTTGGGATAGAGCAGTGAGGGAAGTACAGAATATGCATATGTGCATTTGTCAGCACATATGGAGACACCAGAATTCAGGTGGTTTAATCTTCTACTGTATCCTACTTCTGTAATTCGGCAAAACATTTGTACCCAACAGAGCAGCTTGCTTGCCTGTCTTCTAGGCTCAGACCAAATTTTGAAATTTGGTGTACTCCAGGCTCTCAGAAGGATTCAGTCCGCCTACCAGGAAGACTGAGTGCTTCACAACATGCAGCAGTACCTTCCCTTTCTGAGTGTTCCAAAAAGAGTTGCTTGCTTTTTCTGTTCTTACTGGTTTGAACCCTCACAGCAATTCTCTGAGAAACTACATTTGTTCTATTCTGTATAAAAATAATTTGTCTTTCTACAGCTTAATTTGTGTCTTTGAAGTCACTAAGAGCAGAATCAGATCTTGTAAACATGATTCAGGAATGAGACTTGCAGAGCATTTTCTTCTGTTTGGAGAAAGTGTTTAGTTACTCTTAGTAACTAAATACAAATACACCATGCATTGTTATACCCATGTCTAAATGTGCTTTCATTATGGGAATAATTAGGATGATTTCATGATGTTGGGACATTGTAGTTTTTAAGTTATAGTTGTGATTATTTGTCCTCGTTATGAACATTATAATCATACTGGTACTACTGGTACATATCTCCTACACATGCAGGTTTTTTCTTAATTGGCAAAACAGTTAAGATTTAAATTGTTTTCTAACACAACACTCCTTTTTTTCTGGTTCAAGTGTTATATATTTCCTTTTTATCGTTCATTTTTCATTTCTTCTGTCTCTTTAAACACATAGGAAAGAAACAGGAGTCAAGTGCTTTCTCTGAATATTGCTTGAGTTAACCTGATTGGTTTAAAACTTCATACTTCAGCATTATTTGTATCAATGATCAAAGATTAGGAAATTGCTTACATTCTTAGAGAGGCATCTCTCTTTTGAATAAATATTTAAGTTGGATGCAACCTCAGTAGAATTCTGGACCAGCCTAGCAAAGCAGGGTCAGATATTGGACAGATTAACTTCCTCAAGATTTTCGGCAGCCAAGTCTTGAAACTCCCTTCCAGTCTCTCTGGACAAACTACTCCACTGATTCACTGCTTTCCTTATAAAAAAATTTCCTTCTAGCAAAGGAAAAACCCTATGTGGCTCAGTTTGTGCACATTGGAAGCACGTTGTGCTTGTATCACATAATGGTGTAGGTAATAGGCATATAATGTTTGGAACTGCTTTCTTTTAAGTAACTTCACACATTTATCTTTGAGTACTGTCAAGCTAACTATTGAATTAGCAGACCTGAATGGTAGCACCAGTTTCTTGATCAGGGCACAATGCAATAAAGGACCTACTTATGCTGGCTTTGTCATAAACAAAGCCATAGTCTGCTAATAAATGCGAATGTACAGAGACAGCTCAGTCTGCCTTTATAGTGGTCATTCTTGATAGCTGCATTTAGATATTATATTGCCTTTCTCACCCCCCCTTAATTTTTCATGCCCATCCCAGACACCTTTTCCTTAAAACTTTCATTTTTTTTAACCTACTTTGTAAAGGGTTTTACATTCTTAATTTAGTTAGCCCTTGTTGTCCTGCTCCCCAACCTGTTAGGAAATAAATACATAATGTACAGGTAACTCCTCTCTTCAAATTTTTATATTTGCAGTGGAATAGACAGATGATAAAACAGACACTACAAAAACCCATCAGTGCCCTTAATGTTAAAATAAAATCTTAGTTTTCAGTCCCTCTAAACTTAATATGCCAAGAGCTGAGATTTCACTAAGGTTCTTGTTACACCAAGCAATCTATTCCACTGCAGAGTTAGTTGTGCAATGTCATTTGATTGTATTTTGTCCAGTAGTGTTCTGCTTGCTTGAGAGTTTGTTGTTTTTTTTCTTTTTTGTTTTGTCTTTTTTCTGCAATGTATTTCCACCTTTTCTGTCTTCTCATAAAAGTACTTACAATTTAATGGGTCTTCTAATTGAAGTGAAAAGTGCTTGTTTGCACTTAAAAATAGCTTTCACTGGATTTGTCATGTACCGGTAATAGAAGAGCTGTCTTTGTGTTATTAGCAGTGCAGAATAAACCTGTGGTTAATACCTTATTTACACAAACTGAAGACGTTGGGTGACCTTGAAGCTGCATTGTGTTCAGTGCCCTTTTTATAACCTTAATTACCAGGGAATACAGTGCTTTAAAGAAAGACTAACATTTCACTTTAACATCCACGATAATCTATTATAAAGCCAGCTAAGCCAGCCCCCAAATACAGAGAAATGTTATTACATGCTCAGCTAGCTGTCAAGGGGCCATGAGTCAGTGGCTTACAGTTATCAAAAGTAACAAGGTTGTTCAGAATTTCATCCAACAAAGCCAGCCAGCTTATGAAGGGATTAAGCACTCTTTGATTGAACAAATGGAACACATCCTGCCCTTTTAATTAGCATTCCCTTTCACTTGGTTTAGTCTAGTAATTTGACACTCTTACTAACGAATGCAAGAAAATACTCAGTTGTGGCCTACCCATGAGTATTATAGCTGCAGTATATTAGCTTGCACTAGCTAAATTGTGAGCAATCTTGGAGATCATGCTCAATGTCCTATAAAAATCCCAAGGGCATATTGTCAACAGACAGAGTGCAATAATATTTAATGCAATGTGTGACAGCAGACTCCATGAGCCTTTGGGCACAATATATTGCCCTGAGGCCATAGTCTTTCTACCTTCTATCCAAGACAACCAAAAAGATTTTGTCTGCTTTATTGATATTTTAAAGGTTTGTATTTGAATTTCTCACTTAAGATAAGTCAGTCACAGCAACCTGTGTTTGCAGTGGAAAAGAAATGAGTGAAAAATATGTTTAAAATAATGAAGTGTTCATATGAAGATAGCTTGGTGTGGAAACATTCACCCTTGCCATATTGAAAAGAAAGAAAACTATTGTTTCATTGGAACACAAATACTGGCACCTTGATTTTGTACTGCCTTCCCTCACCCTTTCCCTGTTTTCCTCTCCCTGACTTGGTACCTCAGTGTGGATCGGTATTTGATAAAGATTGAAGAAATTACAGGTGAGAAACCTGCTCTCCAGACTTCAGTTGTGCCAAACTCCATGTGATACACTGAATAATCACTGGATTAAATGGTCATCAATGCTTTTCAAGCTGCCTACTTTCTCTGATCCCTTTCATTGACATGCATTTGAAATAAACCCCACTGTATGTTGTCCCTCTTTGTCTCAAATCAACTGCTTGAATGTGTACTTGAGAATGTCATCCTACTCATTCATATCCTGTCATTCCTTCCTTTCTTCTCTCCTTCCTTCTGTATGATACTAAGTGCAAAATATCCAGGTTTGTTTAGCATAAACATTGGTGATAGTCAGCTCATGTTTCAGGAGCAGCTGCTCATCTCCTACTCTCCACCCACCAGGCATCACCCCTTCCTCAGATCTGCCCTGTGATCTGCTTGTGTAATCACACCCTAACACAGTTCAACCAAAAGTATCTGTGTTAAAAAAGTTCTAACTTTTAAAGGGTTTGAGTTAACCAAAATGATATTGACTTAATGGCTTATTTGGGAAGTAGGTATAATCTAATTCCATTAAATATTCAAATTTGACTTTTATCTTCCATTTCTCATTCCTAAAAGTACGAAAGCAGTATAGTATTTGATTTATATGGTCTTCTGCTAAACTAAAAAACAACTAATTTAAAAATATAATTTTTTTAAGGTCCCTTCTGACTCAAGCCATTCTGTGATTCTATGATCAACTGGAATTAGATTTCATGTATTGTCTCCCAAAGCTATCATGACTCCCACCACACCTTTATTGTCCTGTAGTAGAGCATTGAAGCATACAATTTAGCCCACATTTTTGTAGATATTTAGACCCTCATTTTCAGTTCACTCCAAGACTTTGAACTCACTAGAAATACATGAGGGAACTTAGTTATCACTCCTCTAAAATTCTGTAAGTGGGCACTATTTTCTTAGGGCAGAAGAGCAGAATATTTGGTGTCTCTGCAGTATTAGATTTAAGAAAGTCTGCTGGGAATCACATAGAGTAGCCTGGGTTTTTTTCATTGGTCTTTTACTTCAAGTTCTTCACCTCTTATTGGGTTATTTGCCTGCCTACAGGCAGGAAGCAGTATAAATTACTGTGAAAATCTGTAGTAGCTGAAACTGCAACTCTTCTCTTACCACAGCTCATACCCCTTTCTACAGTTGGTATTTTTGTGTGACCCCTGACATTCAAAGGAAATTCAAAGAAACATTCAAAGGATATGCTTCAAGTTCACTTTTCAGACCTCAACAATATTCTAAATAATTTTATAAGGGAAATTGTGCAAGCTAAAAAAGTCTACATTCTAAGAGACAATTCTAGTTCATTTTCATGGATAGTATTTAAAAAAAATGAACAACAAAATTCAATATGTAAACTCTTTCTGAAGATAAAAAAAGTAAAATTATTTACCCTTGAGAATTAATAAACTTCAGAGAACAGATCAGTGTAGGCTTTTTTTTTTTTTTGTAATTTAACAAGAATTTCTGTTTTAATGAAAGAAAAAAAAAATCAGATTGCCTGTCAAAAGTAAGATTCTTTATAATGATGTATGAAATGCCACCACAATGATTTTTCTCCTTGATGTATATTTTTAAAAGATGATGGGCATGTTTTGGTTTGGGCATAATAATTCAAGTTATGCACAGCATTGTAGTTTCTTTTAACTTGACTTCTTGTTTCTTGTTTTGCAGTGTTAGGCTGTTGTTGGTTTGTTTTTTTTTTTTAATGTAAAAATCATTTGAAAATGACAAACCACTAAGCTTCAGGTAGACATTTTCAAAAAGAAATTTTCTTGAAGGACAAAACATAATGAAATTAAGTGAAATAATTTTTTTTTTCTTTTTATAGAGGCTTTTAAAAAATTCAATGCTCTATGAAATAATACTTTCTAGATTGTATTTCTCTAATAGATGAATAACATAGAGCTAAAGT
This sequence comes from Peucedramus taeniatus, assembly GCA_013400575.1. NCBI lineage: Eukaryota > Metazoa > Chordata > Aves > Passeriformes > Fringillidae > Peucedramus > Peucedramus taeniatus. Next base: position 40,972 of record WBNO01011946.1, read on the forward strand.
AATTGAATAGAAGATGTAAGGTACTCATTTAGTTTCAAGAATATTAGTATAGAAATAACCTGGATAAGTTGCAGGATGAAATATAAAAATAATAATAGATGACATTATAAGGAAAGTGGAAAAGGGCTAACAAAAGTATTCAAGAAATTATCCAGAATGTGAGAAGAGGTAAAAAAAAATATGTAATTGTGGTTTATGCATTTCCTTAGATAAGTTCTTTCATATGTCAGGGTTGAACTCAGAGAAATACTGTGAAAAAAACAGTTTAATTTCTCTTTTATGTGTGTCATAAACACCTGCTAAAGGATTAATTACACAAAAAAACCGAAAGGTACGCTTGTCATTTACTAATACGACTAAAGAACCACTTCGATTTCACCTGTATATCTACACACATCAGATTGAAAAGAAAGGTGAAGTAACATCTAGCAAACAAATTACCTGGGAACAATTCAATTGCTGGGATATTTTGTTTGTGTCCCACACCCGGGATGTACATATAAAGAAAAAGACAATGTGTGTGCCCAGAATCACACACATTTGTGTGTGTTTACAATGAACCACATACACAAACATACTAGAATACTAGACTGAAACGTATAAGGAGACTCTCCAAGAAAGGTAGAAATATTTGCTTATCTCACCAGGTATCTAGCTGTGCTCAGCTGTTCCCAGCTGCTTGTTCATTTGCCTCATAGATGCAAACAATGAAATTCCGTGATAAACTAATACAAGTTATATTAACGATTCATAACTGAACTTCAAAAACAAGAGAAGAGAAAATATCCATTTTCAATCTGTACCAATGTCATTCAGTCTTCTAGGTGCTTTTTGAAGGGAAAATTTTGAAGAAAATAATCCTTTTTTGCTAGAATATATTTGGAAATTCAAAATCTGGTGGTTTTTTTAGATGTGAATTTGTATGTTTCCATTTTGAAAGGAGCTCAGACTTGTTTTCAAGTAAGTTTAGTGGAGAGAAACTACAGCTGTAAGGTAAACAAATGGGCTACAAGACTCTGGAGCGTGCATATGATGGAAATGGAGGGATATAAAAGGGCTATCATTAGAGTAATGTCTAATGACTACTAAATAAAGGAGAAATGAAAGAAGCCAGTTAAAGATTAAACAATATATCTCTACTTAAGCTCAAACGGGAAACACAAATATTTGTTATTGCAATTCATAACTTATGATTACAGATTTGATGTATTTATGTATTGATGTACTAATTTATTATACATTGCATGTATAATAAATAATGCTAATTTAATTATGATCAAATTAATAGGGGAGGGAGGAACTAAAATTTCTTTCCTGGGAATGTTATAAAAGCTTCGCAGAATAAAAAGGCAACTTTGAAGTTAGACACAATAAAGGAGGCTCTCATATCAGAAGTTTTTTAAGGCAGTTTATCACAAAAGATGAATCCTTCTACTTGTTTTTGAAGATATTGATAAAGGATATTAATAAAAAATCAATGTTTAAAAGGAATGCATCATTACAAAATCATTCTGAAATAACTTTAATAATAATACTACGACAATGAGACCGTTTAAGAGCTTGGTGAGATGTTGAGTGTTTCAGCTATGGTTAGCTTTGTATGAATATTTAAAGATGTGTAAATACATTTGGATTGTATTACAAAATTACTTTTGTTATCCACTCATCAAACATTTTCTTCCTGAAAATATAGACACAATTCTTTCTTTAATTTTTTGGGTTTTATGTATTACCTAACTTGCTGGTATTCTGCAGGTGCTAAGATAAGCTACCATAACTATCAAATTTTAAATTGCAATCTGTACAGTTTTTGTGGCACAGTATGCCAACAAACTAAAAAAGAAAAAAAAAAAAAAAANAAAGCCCACTATTTTTAAGAACCTGGAAAATGCCATCTGAGCACAACAGCAGATTCATGTTCACCACAAACTTTAGAGATCTAATTTTTGAAAACTTTCGATGCTTCAAGTAAAAGAAGAATTAGTTAAGATAAATTTTAATTAAAGCAAAGAATCATTATATTATTCTTCCTGTTACTAATTTTAAGTGATAAATTGTGTGGAAAGAGGTATAGGTATAATAGACTAGTGTATTCCTAAAGTTGTCAAATAGGCATACTTTGCTATCAAACTTGCTGCAAACTCTTTTTTGAAAGCTCAAATACATATTGATAGAGAAAATATTTTACCTAAGCAAAATACTACTGCTAGTTCTAAATTTGGCAGGAATCATGACTCCACAGATGCTCTTTAAGGAAATATTCTCTGGTACTGGAAGTCTGACAGCAAAAAGAGAGAACTACAAAGCTCACGAGAGAACTGGTGCTCTCTCTAATCACAGGCATTTGATGTTCTTTCCAACCATAAGCATTCACAGGTCAGTCCATGGTTTCTGAGCTGTGCTGCAGCATTGCTCAGGATACTGTCCATACTGGCAATGTTTGGGTGCCTTGGATCCTTTCAGCATCAGTTTATCCAGTGACTTTGAGAAAACGATAAACATATGTGGTGCAGAGGAGTCTAGTGATTTGGAAAACTCCTTCCACAGAGGAGTGGAGGAAGGAAAAGAGAAAGAGGTGGGGAAGAATTTTTGAGTTACCTAACATGCAATGAGGGAACAACCTGACATTTACTTTTAGGCCTACAATTTAGTTTAGGGAACAGTTGATAACAGTACACATGATTCCAAATTGAGCAGTTTGGTATCGTATTGAATATACTTTTAATTCTTATTGAATATACATTTTGTCTGCAATTGACTGCAGAGCTACATTATACAGAGCTGAAAAATTTGGCCTAGCAGGCAGGTATTTTGGATAAGACTTTTGTTACACATCTGTACTTTTCAACACTTATCTAAAATGTCAACACTTATCTAAATTCTCCATATACCATTACTTCCTAAATTATTCAGATGCCAATTTTTTATTATAGTTTTCCTGAGACAGACTTTTATTTGTGAAAGCAGCTGCAATATTCATAATTGCAAGTCACATAGTATATAGGAATAGTGCATGCAACAATACAATGTAGAAAACAAGGTAAAATTACAGCTCTTACGTTTCTTTTTGCTAGAATTAGTTACTCAGCAGATCAGTTCTCTGCTAACTGACTAGTGAAAGCAAAACACATCCTACTCATGTGCTGATATATATCTCTCTACAAAATATTGAGCACTAGATTAAAAAAAGGTCAGAGGTAAATTTGGTAGTTTATGGCTTTGGAGGGATGAGGGCTATGCCTATACTAGAAAATTAAGAAGAATATGGTTCATTGGTCCTGAGGACAAAGAACATGGAAATTATTTAATCCATACAGCTATAATCCCTGCCTCTGATAAATAGATTTGCTATGTTGAAAGAGATAGGAGCAATCATTTTAGCAAGTGTATTCTTGTGCTTAGTCTTAGGAATACCTGAGGTTTTATCAGGAAAGTACTACTTGACCTGGACCAAATCTATGCTAACTGCTGAATAATTTGGTTTTTTGCCCTGGGCAGCTCAGCATTTTAAGTATACAGCTGACTGATTTCTAGTTCTCACTGTCCAGTAAAAGAAACACGAAGAACTTCGATGCAGCCACCACTTTGAAATTCCTCATCCCAACATCCATCCTTCTCTTTGCTATTAAAAAGAAAATCTACCAATCAAACATTCCTCCCAGTCAAAAAAACTACGAAAAAAAACCCCAAAAAACCACTACTTGGCCATTGATTTTGTTTTCCCAAGTAGATATGTCTCTGTCATGATCAGAGCATCAGTATGGAATATTTTTGGTTTATATATTCATCCAATAAAATATGCTTCTAAAATATTTATACCATAATGTTAACATTTAAGTTTTTGTTTTCTCTCTTATAAAAGGCTAAATTGATCTTTTGTGACATTGGAAAAATGTTAATGTTACAATGTATGTTAATATTACAAGGTATGTTTTGGGTTTTTGGAGTTTTTTGCTGAAGTTCTATGAGAATTCTAATATTAAGCAAGGGTTATATTGGTCTGCTGGTAGATTGAACACTGGGTGAAGTCCACATTTGTTCTCTTGCTTTTTTCCAGGACATCAGTGTTGGGCAGATGTGAAGCAGAATCATTTGCTGTCAGTGAATATGTACTTTATCAGATCATTGATAATTACTGGTACCTAAAATAGCTCTCATATTTTTAAGACCCATTTCACTCTTCACTTGTCAGAAGTCTGATTAATAAACATAGGCACTCCTTTATTCCTGGCAGCTTTACAGATTAGTGTCAAATGCATGTCTCATTTAGTTTTAGTTGTTTAGCTTCATATGCCTAATTAAACTACTATAATGGAAACACAAAAAATTTAGAAAGAGTTGACCCTAAAGTCTTCTGAAATCTGCAGCTGTTTCAATATTTCATTATTTCTGTAATATTTCTGAGATATTTTAATAATAAAGAAGGAAATTGCTATTTTTAAAGCAGTAAAAAAATAATTGGTGAAAATTTCTTTGTATGTGATTGCATAGTCCAAATTTGTCATATGCCTCAAATATCACTCTTTCATACGTTTAAGCATCTTGAGAAATGTAATGATATAATGGTACTGACCATTACATTTTTAATGTTCCTTTTTGTTTTGTTTCGTTTGTCAGAAGAAATTGTATTTTAAAATGCATTGGGATTAAGCTTCATACCATGCTAGAAAAGTATACAAGTAACCTGTGTACTAAAAAGTTATTACAACTCTGGGTTGGAGATAGGCAACATAAATATTGATTGTAGGAAAAGAACAAGAGAGGTTTTCTCTTCAGGATACAGACAGGTGTATTGGCTTCTTTGTGCCATTGATATTCACTGCACCATTGATATTCATTGTGCCATTTGGGGCATTTCTTGAGAAATGGCCTGGTAATTGAATTACTCCAAAGAATGGAAGTAAAACTGTACTGTGCCACATGTAAAATCAGGTTAACTGGTGCATGGATTTAGGGAATCTTTCATAAGCATGTATCATGAGTTTTACTTACAGAGTTAAGATGTGGGAAAGCAATCTCAAGGAAGAAAGCATCCAACAATTTGAAAATTTTTCTTTTCTTATTTACCTCCTATTAGGAATAACTTCTTCATATGGCAAACACATAACTTTATTTGCATATTTTTAAACTTTTTTCTTTTTTCCCAAGAAGATCCCTTTTGTTTAGGCTTCATTTTAAACGGATGAGATCAATTTGGAATGAATACCACACTGGTGTATTTTCTGTATGTGTTGTCAAAGATTAACATAGATTGGGCTGCACTTGGCATGGCCTGAGGGCAGTCACAAGTTTCACTGCCTCTGCCCAGCCCCTCTGTAGCTCTTCCTGCCCTTGTGTATTCCTCCAGGGCACATATAGTGCTCCCATAGCAACTACCCTGGGACAATTTTATAGAATTTTAAAAGCCTTGTGTGCGGATATGTCATGCCATGAATGTGTCATGCGATGGATGTGAATCCAGTAAAGAAAAATGTGGTTTGTTTACAGATTCAGAGAAAGAAAATCCCATCCACTCAAACTAAACTTAGGAGGACAACCCCTGTTTCTGGGATCCATCAAAGGCATATTGCTTTCCCCACCAATTTCTAAAAGGCTGCACACTTTTTTAGAATAACTGGGAACCTAAAGTTTAGGTAGATTGGATCCATGGTACAGCTGCAAAACAGTTCAGTGGTAAAACGATGCAGACATTGAATAGAGTAGGATAACATAACAGGAGAAAAAGCTAAGTTGGCACACGATATGATATATCAGATAGCTATAAATTCCTGTGTTCAGATATCTGAAATTGAGAAGTGAATGTCTGTCACTCATCTCATGTCTCTGTGCCAGCTGTCCATAGCATTTCCTTTGTATATCTTCTGTGAACCCCCAAGAGTTTTGGGACGCTCAATTCTTTATGCTGAATCAGATCATACATACTTAAAATCATGGAAAGTTTTCTAAATCTACAAGAAACAGAAGATGATTTTACTTATGATAGATGCAGTATGCAGTATTGACACTCCAGTTAAGCTTCAAATCCATTCAGAACGTAAAAGCTCTTTCTCATGTATTTATGAACGAGAGATAGTTAATTGAAGAATTGCTGAAACTTTAATGTTTTGAATTTTAAAATCTGTCACATCTCAGAAGGCTTTTTTTAATTATAGAAGATGGATTAGAACTGCCCCTAAAGTTTACAGAAAAAATACATTGAATGTGAAGAACGAATTGACTATGAACATGGTATTTTTGCTGCTAGGGAAAAAAAAAGCAAACCAGAACACTAAATCTAAACAAATACTTCAGATAATCCTGAATAAAGAAGTGGTTTGAAATATGCAAAAATGTATGCTTCTTTATTTCTTGTACATAAATATTCCACTGATGAATCTACCTCCTGGAATTTGTGTTGAAATATCATATTTCGAGCAAGTATTACTGAATATGCCTAGACAATGAAGTGTGAACTCATAAATGTGAGTAATTGTATTTAAAGTAATTTCTTATTCTCCTAAGCCATGTTCATGCTTTGAGCACTGTTAGATAATGTTACTATTCATAATAAAATACTCAATATCACTTACTTCACTACTCTTCCTGCCCTAATAATTACTTGTTCCAAAGATCAAACATCAGATTCTAATGACATGGTTAACAGCAAATGTGGATGTTAAGATATTCAGGGTCAAGCAGTATATCAAATAGGAAAGTAAATTTTGGAGTCAACAGGACCAATATCTGACCATTGTTTTCTTTTAATTGGAACTATGAGAATTTCAGGTTAAGAACCACAAAGGACACAGTGTACCATAGCTCGAAATGGAACTGATTCAAAAGTCCTGCACAATATTAGTTTTAATTGCACGGTCTAGTACCACCTTTAGTCCTGCTGAAAATTCTGAGGCATAGATCATAACATATTGCTGTATGCACCCTTTTTGATGATGTTATACTAAGCTGTCTGTCTGAAGAGTGTTGGGCTGAATCTCCATAGCATCAAGAATATCCTTAGTTGTGTTTTTGCTCCCACAACATTTTACAGAGGAAAATCTTAGACTCAGTTATCTTAGATGCCCTCCAATATTTGTCTCACTCAAACTAGCCCAAAAAGCAAAGCTGTTCTTCCTCTTAGGTAATTTACTATAATATTTAAGTAGTCCACATGCACACATTGACCTGCAAGCTGTCTATGCTGCCACTATAGTCTGTGGGGATCTGGAAATTTGTTTATCTGCCACTTATGTGTGTTTAATGTACAATGAGCTCTTTAAGAGATGAGATCTCTTTAATGAAGTATCTATGTGGAGGTAGCAGAAACAACAAAAGATCTGCATGGGAGACCTGTGTAGTCCCGTACTGGCGCTTGAGGTCTAACATGACATGAAAAAGCATTTAAAAGGAGTTGTGTGCCTATTTTGAAACAATGAATCAAATCTGTATCAAAGTGGAATTGAGGAAGCCTAAGGAATTAGTTCAGCCTTTATGAGACTTGCAGATTTAGTCAGCTGAACAGCTTTTTTGCCCGCCTAGGCTTAATTCATCTGCCCCAAGTATAGGCTGCTGGAGCCAATTATGATATGCTGGGATATCCAAGATATGCACACTAAAGTGACAGATGGGATATAAAGCAGACCTATGTCACCCTGAGTGGCAGCTGGAATATTTGGAAAATGACGTGAGATAAACAAATATAAGCAAATTGTTTGAGTCTCAGTCAGTGTATTGACCATAAATTTTATCAGTTTACTTAAATGTAGGCACCTACTGCAATTTTCCTTGCCCTAGAATATGCAAGCATTCTTGCTGGTATGGTAGTTAGACCACAATGCTTTCAGAAGGTCTTTATAGTTCTGAAACAGAAACTGTAGGACTGATAAAAATACACCCAGAACCAAAAATGGTACTAATATTCAGTGTGTAGGCAGCTGAACTAAATCCTGCATAATGTGGGTGAATCTGAATTCCACCTCCATGTACAGTGATGAGGTATACAGGGAAGACTAGAAGGAGAATGGCACAAGTAAATACTGCATTGATGAGGTTTTTTTGTAATATAAATGTAATTATGTCCTGTGAATCTTATGTAACAAGAATAAACTGTGCTTCATGTTTAGCAGTATAAGGCAAGAGGCATAGAAAGGTAAAATAATGCTTATCAACCAACCTATTTGAAAGTCTTCAAAATAGCACTATTTAAGCAACCCCTTTTATGGTTGTTTTTTGTATAATACTTTGCAACAATAACAAATCATTTTTGCACTTGATTTGCTGTGCAATAAAGTGGTAAAACCTCCAAGACTTTTCTGATATGATACCACTAACAGGGATACCAGGTGTGGTTTACAAGACCGTAAATCTTCCATCTGCTACACATCTAAGTGTCTCTGCCTTCACATTTCTGCTAAAGATGAACCCAAACTCACTTTTTAGAACTCTAAAATGATGGCTTGGACACACTGGAAGAAGAAAAAATTGTTCTTTATAGAGAAATGTTGCTGAAGCCTAATAACTTGAATTTTTGTGCCTTCATGGGGCCACTGCTGGAAATCAGGGAACATGTGAAAGAAAGATATAAAATTCTAGTTCTATATTTATATTTACCAATATTATAGTGCTGCCACTTACGACTCACCTGTGATTAACTCTGCAACAATTTTGCAAAAAAATTAGATAAATATATATATTTTAAAATAATTTTTATGTACACCAAGAACCACAGAATTATTCAAGTATTTAACTAAGCTGAAATTAAATTTAGTGTCCTAAAAGCAACATTCTGGAGAACTTGTCCCAGTCCTATCACTTAATCCAATGTTTGTTGCCTGACAACAAACCTGTGTTAGACAACAAACATTTTTACCTGTGTAGTTCTTATTGATTTCAGTTGTACTTTTATTTGATTCTAAAAATTTTATAAACTTCAATTTTCTCATGTATGTGCACAAAGATTTTGTATCTTTAACTTGAATACCCACTCCATTTTCTGGTTTTATCTATTTTCTTCCTGAAAGTGTATCGTCAGATTTATTGTCATCTCATCAGATTTGGAAACAATCTAGATTGCAACTGAAAGTTATGATACAATAATGTGATAATGAAAAAAACCTATAAATCAGAAATTTCATTTATATTCTGGCTATCTGGTTGGAACTCTTACCATCATTTCTCCCTACCAAATCATATATTCTTACTTGGAAATGTTCATAATCAATGTTTATCAATCTCATTGTTTTCTTACAGCTGCTGACTTTAAGTTTACTAACAGTAGAATAGTATCCTAATCCTTGGTTTGAAATTATAATCAAACAGCTTTGATTTGCATATGTATTTTTAATTTAAAAAATAAAAAAAAAAGGACTATATGAATTTTTGCTTGGGAAAAAAAAAAGATCAGATTTTTAAAGTATTGTGCTTAAATAATTCATCAAAAATAAAAAGGAGGCGATGGGTGACATAAAAAAGAACCATGATGGTTCATTAGTCTTGATGGTATATCACACAATCAAAGAATGACAAGATATTCAATAATTCTGAAAGAAAAGATAATTTTAAACATAAGATCTATGTTTTGAAGCAGGTGTGTTTAGACAGAATTCAACAGCAAAAGGAAGCACAGCTTAGCTTGTTGCTTTATATATATATATATACATGTGTGTGTATCTGACGTGTTTCTAAATTAACATCTTTGAGGCTGTTTGAAAGTGGTACACTAAAGAAGTATGCAGAGGTATGTTTTAATTTAATTGACTATTCAGAGAATTGAGTGAAGCTCAAAGTTAAGAGCAAATGGAAGTCAGAGAAAACTTTACTTCAGAGAACTTATCAGTACATTATTCTTATGTTTTATAGAAAATATTGTGGTTTGTGAAGCATAGTTTGCACTGAAGTTTTTCACTGTTTAAGCTTGCACTAAACAATGTTTGAGGAATCTGGATTTATTCTGTGTCTCAAATTTCCTACACTGGTATGTAGTTCAGAGGGCTGGCATATTCTCTCTAGCATCTGACTTACCTCTCAGTCCCAGCCCAGTTTTTAAGTTAGACATCTTAGTTTGAAGGATGATTCTTGTAGCATCCCTCCCCACCTTCACTTTTTTTTTCTTTTCCTCAAGCAGAACAACCAACTTTGTTCAAACTTTGCACAGGGTCCAAATACATTCTGGTTTATTTTGTTTTTGCTTGTTCTGCTAGATGCCTGTTCAGCTAAAGGGAATTTGTGCTTCTGCCCACAAGCTGTTGCTTTTTCCTATGTTAATCCTGTCATTGTGCCTGTAGAACATTATGTCATAACTTGGTGTATAAAGTCTCAGTAACCATTAAAGGCGACTGTTCCACAGTAACCAAACTTGAGAATGTAATTGGTTTTTGATAGATTAAAATCTGAGGAATCTCATCAGTTGAAGACCAGCTACTACAAGACACTCACTCAAGGTCTAGTTTGCATCTAAACAAAGCATGCATGTGTAAACACCAATGTAATTTTAGCATAAAATGAAGTACAGATACCCATGAGAAATAAAGCTACAATTTAAAGACAGAAAAATAGATTGATTTTTTGTTATCAGAGTTGTTTATATAAACTATTCTGAAATTCTTGAGCAGAAATTCAGATGGGAAGACAATTCAGTCTGTCTCCCTAGAATATTGGGACAAATAACAGTAAACAGACTTAATAAAATGACAAACAGTCCAGAAGATAATACTGTAAGCTTTATAGTTCTGCTTTTCAGAGATTTTTCGCAAATTCTTTAGTTTTGAGCCTTTGTATATTTCTTCTGTATCTCCTAAATAGTTTAATATAATACAGAAATTTTAATACTGTCCTTTCTTATATTACCTATCTATGGGACAACCTGTCTGAAAGTGAAATAAATATTTGCTTAGGAGTATTGAGCATCCATGGAAGCATATAATGACTAGAATTATTAGGATGTCCTTTAGTATGCTGGAAAATTAGTGAGATGGTTTCACAGTCCTCTCTTTTAAGTAATTAGGTCCTCTAAACTTTGTACAGAAACATATAAAGAGTTTCATAAGGGTTATGCTTTATTTTAATTTCATTTCAGTGGATAATTCTATTCACATTTATAAATAGTAAATAAAACTGTCTGTGATTGTAATTGAAAAATAAGTGCTTCAATATCTACAATTTCAACACATTAATGATGCCCTAAAAAAAATAGCAATTTATTTCTGAACTCCTGTTTAATGCAGGGCATTGTGACAAGATTTGTCCAATAGTGTATGACTTTTCCTTTGTTATCAAATAAAATGTCATGTTTTGCTTTCCATCTCAGAGTAATAATCTTCTATCTGAGTTCAGGGACTGCATTTTCAAACCATCATATTTTAGTGTGAACTACTGACAAGCTGATATATTAAAAAATTGAAAAAGTCTATCCACAGAAAATGTATCCAAGGGACCTTTAAAAGTAACCCTAAACTGAGTAACTGATTGTAAGCTTATAATATTGGAACTGCTCACACCTATCTCCTAAAAGATGTCTGTAGATTTCACATATATTTCATAATAGCCTAAGCAATGCAGGCTAACCCAATTTTTGCTGTATCACACTTGTCAAGGCACCCAGATGATCTGTGCAATCATATGGATTTATGATCCAAGAGAGGGGGTCATAATAGAGAAAAACACTGGAAAAAATACCAGTTCCACACAGAAAGTAAGATTCATTTTCTGATAAGTACTTTCAGTTTGGATATGTTCATACTTTCAGAACCATTTCTTTTATAGTGAGTGTCTTATTAAACTTCCTAAAATAGTTATAAAATAGGTGGTGTTTTCACATTAAACAACAAGCTCAACCTAATGGGAGAATAGAGTTCATTTTTACTCTTGGGATTTTTCTTACTTGAGGAGATTGTTG
>WBNO01011954.1:0-24593 GCA_013400575.1 Peucedramus taeniatus
TGGGAAGCCATCATGAAAAGACCAGCACAGTTTTTGTGTTAGGCAGTGACTTGCAAGTCAAGCCACAGGTTCTCTTTCCACCTGCGCTCCTCCTTCATGGATCCAAGCACAAGATTCTTCTTGCCCTTGAAAATGAGAATGTACAGAGCTCGAGATCCAAAAAGATGAAGATATAGAAAATCCTAGCCAATGAAATTTGTATTTCTGAGTGAGTTCAAAATGTCTGGTATGCTCCATGGTACACATCAAGAGGTTTCTACCAAAAGCCAGAGTTGTCCCAGGCCAGAATAAAGGCCAGTGACTTATTTCTCAGCATGAACCTACACAACATGTGCAGAGGTATGACCAGGCATCATACAAACACTCCGAAGACACTTTAAAACAGCTAATGAGGCAGCAATAACAAAAACAGTCCCTCTATAAAATTTGAGTCCCTCTATAAAATTGGCTGCTTTGGCGAGTGTGCAAGACAAGCAGTAAGATCTCTAAATTTCAATGTAGATATACCATCTGTTCAAAAACAGTGCACTTCATGTTGCCAGTAACACTTAAGGAACAGACTTATTTTAAACTATAACTTACATTTCTCTAATGAAATATTGTCTTTTTTGGGCTATACTTTTTTGTATCATACAAGAAAGCCAAGCAAAATTTACATTAAGTTTCGCTGATTTCTATTATCTCTATGAAATCTAAATTTTAGCCCTAGAGCTAGCCAACTCTACTTCAAAATCAATTAATTTGAAATCTATGAATCATTTCAATGCTAACAGTAAATCATTTCAGATATCATTCTCAAGATTAAATACATGCTTTAAATCCTAAAGTAATTCTGCTAAAAGGTATTTGAAAAAAATTGTATTTCCGTCCCCAAAATATGACCATATTGATGTCATCAGACTTGTCTGAAGCCATGCAATGTACTCTGTATATGCGTAAAGCTGAAGCTATGCTTACAGCACTTTCTCAGTCTGCCTCCAAACACAAAAAATATTACATTTTGATTTCATGATAATGCAGGAACAGAAGGATCAGTGATGGTACTGACAGCAGAAAGATTAACATGCTACTGTTGAAATGCAGCATGGTATTTAGCTAGTATAATTTTGGAAGGATACTAGCACCTGATGAAGTCAAAACCTGAAGTAAAACATGCATGATATGCAAACATTTACAATATCTATTTACAAGTGTCGGGAGATGAAGAAATGTAAAACGCTTCTTTGAAACAGTCAAAGTCATAATCTGAAGTTCACATAAAAACAAAACAATGGAAAAGCCTTAGAATGGCTTAAACCCTTTCCTGAAGGGAGATACAGGTTTTTATTGGCCTAGCAAGATACCAGCTGTGACCCTAATGTAACCATTGAGTTCATCTATTTGCTCGAAATGTTGAAAGACTAATAGCAGATGGGGAACAAGTGTTTGAGGCTCAGAAAATCGGAGTTTCAGCTGCCTACTGAGCTACGTTTCCTTGGACTCTGCACAGTCACACTGGAGGCATCTATATCTTTCAGTAGAGCGATGCAGAACAGCATAACAGAGAATTCAAGTTTGGGACTCCTTTTGTAGCCAGGAGACTTAAAATATGCAATGCAACACACTCCGCTGGCTACTTACAGGGAACACTGAAAGGTATGCTTCTTGGAAATTCTTACAAACATGTGTCAGAAGCAACCATGCAGGGGATTGCATATATCTGTATAATTAATTATGCTAGGGTAAGAACTTCCATAATCCAGTGAACAGTCAAATTTTTAAAAAATGCATGAACAGCAACACAGGCACAGAATATTCTGAGTTGGAAGCATCATTGAGCTCTAAAGTGAATGGTCCATAATACAGGACTTGAACCTACAACCTCGGCATTATTAGAATCATGCTCTAACCTACTTATTCTGCGTCACTGACATGAATTTGATTTTAAAAGTTCATCTTCCTTCAGTTAGTATGACACTTAACATATGGCTCTAACACCTGATGAATGTTTCAGCGAGGGCATGTTGCATTCTGCCTCCATTCTGCCTCTGCATTCATGTGAAACAGAATGAGAAGTACTGGTCATGAAACTTTCCAATACTGGACAGTTGGGCAGTGTAAAATAGGCTGAATCACTCAAGATGCTTCCAGTTCTACTTACCCACTAGGCTTATGATAGTATGGAAGACATTTAGAAGGGCTAGAAGCCATCAAGAAATCTTGGCAAATTTCCACTATTTCTGTCATACTTTTGTATCAGCCCACAGTGTCCATGACCGATGACTGAGCAAATCACAATAGCAATTTCTTGCGCTATTCATTGACAAAGACGGTTTGCTGTCTCTCTGAAAATTAGTATCCCATGAAGAAGGCAACATCTACCTGCAAGTTGTAGTCCTGAAGAATTTTCACTAGGGAGTCTCTCAAATTAGGAATCTCCATGCCTTCCTTAATGCGGTGGATCAAAAGAATAGGATCGACATGGGTTCCAATATTGTTCAACAAACCAGTAATAAAAGCTGTGAAAACCAAGAGGCAAAGAAATTAAGNAATCCAGCACAATACGTGATTTTAAGGATACTTTGGTTACAGTCCTCTACTAAGTGAAAACACTAAAGTCTCTTTTACAGTCTTTTAATGTTTCTTGCAGCTGTATTTACTTGAACACAAGCCTTCGGGAAAGCGAGGAAGATACAGTCTGGCAACTTAGAGAACTTCCAACGTATTTAGCAAAGTTGTAACTGAGTCTCCAGCAAAAACTCACAAGTAAATAATGCATTTTCATTCAATAAAAAGAGCACTCAAACAAATAGTGCTTAACTACTAACTAATAACTACTTTATGTGGTAATTCCATTCCCAGTTCCAGGGTGTAAAAACAAACTTTCAAGCACCTATCCTGATTTCAATGTGTTTCTAAACATTGGTGAGAGTGACATGATAGAAATCTTTTGCTCTTTGAAGAGCATCTGGCTAAAAAACCCACTAGAATGATGACTCAATGTGTTTTTTCTTCAACCCCCACAACTGAGGAATATCAGTAGAGCTGCCCTGCATATAAGCAGAAACTGTTACAAAGAATTACTAAGAGAATTCTGTATGCTTTGAATCCTTTTGCTCTAAAGGTGTCACTGACTGTAGCATCACTTTTACTGAAGCATTCAGGTATGAGTAATTTGAGAATGCCATTCTTCTTGAGGTTTTACAGATTCTGGTCACTTCTTCCTTTCAAAATCAGCAACCAAGAGATGAAAAAATACATATTCTGTCACTAATTCTACAAGACTCTCAATCTCCCAGAAAAGAGGTCCCAAGAGAGACTTTACAGTCTTGATTTAAAGCCCCAGAAGAGGTTGCAAAAACTGATGGAGTAGATAGTTAAGAAAATTCTGTTTTCTTAGTCATTTGAACTTTGAATCTGTCTCCTTGACAATACTGATGTTTATGTTTCTGAGTCCATCTAACCTTTTAACTTGGAGTAGCTATTCATATAATGAATGAAAGGCAAAATGCACTCATTATTACCAATCTTACCTTTGTAACACAGAAACAAAATAAATTGGTTGTTTTACTGAGGGAAGAAAGGTGTAGGCTTTTTTTGAAGGGAAACAGTTGTAATAACATAGTATGCAAAATCCTCATCAAACCTGCAGAATGTGTTTTGAGGCTGTCTAAAAATAAAATCTCATTCTGCTAAACTCAAAGCACTACTGTCCCCTTGATTTGTCATTACAGACATAATTATGCAGAGCTTATTCAATGTTAAGCCTCCAAGTATTCATTGTGTAGCATACCCTTGCACTGCTTTACTGTAAGTTTTTATGCACGGTAGGACAGCTGTGTTGAGCTTCACAAACCAGAATACCTCCCTGACCATACAAAAACGCATTCTCTAACATACATGTGAATAATTCAACTCTTTATTTGCAGTATCATTCCACACATGCAAGCTTCCCAGAAACTATTCCACTTACGTGGTTTGTCAATAGAATATAAAATGAGATCTTCCCAAAGTTCTCCATCATCTTGTTCCTTGGCAAATTCAATAGCTTTATCTACATCTTGCAGTTCTTCCATTATCATCTTCAAGGCACTGCGGCTATTACCCATTCTGCCTGGAAGGAAAAATAAGAAACTATAAATGCTAATTGCTCATCAGTGTTCAGTGCTCTTTCAATAAGAATTTTGTAAGTGTGAAGTTGACTCAAACTAATTCAACTGAGACCAAATCTGGTCTATTCAGATGTAGGAACGCAAATCAGTATAATATGAACAAGTGCTTGGAGCAGTTTGCTGGACTGGGACCTGAAGGCTTTCTCAAGGATGTGTTGGGTCATACTTGGGGTGCTGAACTGCAGCAACATCTAGCATGACGGGGAGTGTGTGTGTACAGATGTAAACTATAACATGAAATACCAGCTTCAAGGGCCCACATGAACCTCTTAATTCGCAGTATGTATAATGCAGCTTACACCCATGAAAAATAAGAGGAAACAGGAAGAAGTAGGAGAAATTATGAACTAATTTCAAAATAAGTTCATGAATAAATCCTACTCTCCACTGGATTAAAATGTTGCACAAAATATTCTTCTTACTGAACCAGAAATTGTTTAAAAAATGTTTATTATTCTGTTCATGACTAATACATAAACACACATATAAGTTTTCCAATGCCTCTCATTCAGAGGTAGATTTCTTGGCCAGCTGAAAAAGTTAATTTACAACTAATTTTATGGAAAAAAAATACAGAAAGCAATATAAGCAAATCCTTCATCTCAGCAAAAAATAATACCAAGCTTCTGAGATGTATTCAGAATAAAACATTTGTTTAATTTCTCCTCTCTTTTCAAAACCAACAGTATTACTCTTCTCTAGGAGATTGTATCAGAAATACCTCCCCACTCAACTTGTTCCCCATAGCCTCCAAAACACTTCCAGAATCCCAGAAGAACACCAAGTAAAAAACATAGTAACACAATATATGAAGTAAAAACAACATATCTATCCAGTGCTTTATTTTCTAAATTATGTTATTTGGTTAAGATATTAGACAATATACCTTTACACCATAAACTTTATTACAAGTTTAAAAGTGTTGTAGTTGATCACAGTTATTTATTCTGAGTTACTTACTCAGAAGATAGACTGTCTCTTCTACAAAGTTCCTCTGCTGGCAGATCTCAAGAGCCTTGAATGTAAGGGAAGAGAAGAGAGAAGACAATATAAGGAAACCATGCAACATGAAATTTTATGGGTCGCAAATGCAGCAAGAAGCTTGAAGTGATTTTTCCACTAAGTTACATTATTCATTTTGACAGGGATGTAACTCCCTTACTGCCAAGTCCTCTGGCCTTAATTAAGAAGAGAAGCTCTGTGACTTCCATGACTCTCTTTAAAATTCTTCTCTGAAACTGAATAAATCTGGGGACAGAACAGGTATTTCAGTCTGGACTATGTCAATCTCTGCCTTTAATTCTACTACCAACTTCTTTATTCCGCCTCCAAAAGTTGGTTAATACAAAACATTAAGGTTA
The DNA here is from genome assembly GCA_013400575.1 of Peucedramus taeniatus. Taxonomy (NCBI): domain Eukaryota; kingdom Metazoa; phylum Chordata; class Aves; order Passeriformes; family Fringillidae; genus Peucedramus; species Peucedramus taeniatus. Next base: position 5,513 of record WBNO01011954.1, read on the forward strand.
TCTGCAATCAAGACTTGCTTCCTGTGGGTGGACTTACGTAGTCACTAGTGATGGAAGTCTGCTTGACATTCATTAATAACACAAGGCTAAAAATCTCCTCAGGGTAACTCGAACGGTTTCAGGAGAGAGAGTGCCCTCCAGATTTTGTACCAAGAAGACAATGCAAAATAACAAATATGAAAGAATATGGAGGAAGCATTTCTTGTAAATTTGGTTTAAAGACCTGAGGGCTAAGTATCTTTAGCAGCTACAGAATCTGTGTGTAGTTGGAAACCTGCACAATTATAAAAACTACCAAACTGGTTACCAACGAGTTTGTAGTAACAGGAAATCAGTAGGGCTGGTATGCCATAAACAATGCCATGTCTGTTTCCAATTTGGAAACAGAAAGCAAACTCAAGATTCATAGCATTCCTGTAAAGACAACTGTTCACCAACCTTAACATGTGGAAATCAAAATTTTAAATACATAAAGTATAGCTACAATAAAAGATGAGGTAGGAATTAACTTTTCCTTCCGATTCTCATTACTTCAGAAGGGTTTCTATGAAGATTAGAGGTATGGACAACAAATTTGGGGCTGGGGTAAGTGAATTACCAACTAGATACTTCAGGTGATTGAAGGTATGAATAATACTAATAAGTTATATACACAGCTGACAGCCCCCTTTTTCCTCTCCACTTAAAAGGTAAACTACAAAGCACCAGATATTCAATAGTTCTAGATACTGCCATTTCCTGACTGTCATGCTCCCTCTACAGGAAAACAGGGAACATTCCTACTTCTCTTCCAACTCATTTTGAAAATGTTTGCTAAACTGCACTTGACTAAAAGTGGCTTACTTCCAGAGAGCACAAATTATTTCTTCTTGATGAGTTTATAATTTCATTAGAGCAATAATAAGAGTGGATTTAAATTGCTTTTTGCAATTTATATACCGTGTTGGAACTTTCTTAACAGGAACTGAAAATAGCAGGCACTGGGAAATTCTTGGTCCCCTTTTCAATTTCTTAGAACAAAGATCTGTATGTCACAAGAAGTGTTATTATACAGCATGCATGGTAAGAAGTATAATTACAGAATTAATATTATCTTTTCATCTCTTCCTTAGATTCTTACTGGAAGATGTCAACATTTTAACATTTAGGTTAGAATTATGCATTTTTTCTGACATTCTTCTCTCTTGACTTTGGTGATTACTGCACCACACCTTCCAGAAGCTGATGGGTCTCTGACCTATTCTTGCTCATAGCCCATGTTTTCAGCAAAGCAGTGCCAGCAATAAGCATCAGTTTCACACAGCTCTTTTCTGCACCACCTGCCACTAAAGATAGGAGGCTGGATGTGCAATAACTAAAATTAATTTGCCTCAAAATTAAAAAAAATGCAGGTAAGGTTTTATACATAAAACCATGATCACATGAATAATACATAAGGCAGAAACTAAGAATCAGAAAGTTAAAAACAAGTAAACCAATACTGTAGACCAAAGTTTCTGGCTGGAAACCTCTCAGGCTCACTGCCTAAACTAGTCAATCTAGTTTCCGATAATGGTTTCAACAAATCCCAACTCTCCAATCCTATGAACGTATTTTCCAGTAGACAAAAGCATGCAAGACAAGAGAGGTACCAGGAACAGTACTAGTTTTCTTTGGAATGTTAACCATGTAAAATACAACATTCAATATTACACTTGAAAACTACTCCACTGTGCCATCATTATAGCTGCATGTGGATAGGCATCCTTTCACAAAGTCTGCTCTGCTCAGCCATGAAGAGCAACAAATACAAATAATAAAATACTGACCCATCTAAACTGGAAAACTTAGAATTTCCATTTGTTTCACATTAATTCAAGCAGGGGAAACAACTCAAGATTGGCCTTACCTTGATGCATTTTGTAATTTGACAAGAAAGAGCAAGGAAGTAAAATAGAAAAAAAAGTAAAAATATTAGAAGATAGAAACCTAGTACTCTGTAAAACCCCAAGTGTATTAGTCAAAGTACAGACAAAATACTTTTAGCCCTGTTAGTTCAATTATGTATATTGTGTATATTATTCAATGGAAACTTAAGGCCTTACAATAAAAAGATAGAATAACTACAGTTACAGCTACTGGTTTTTCAAGATCTAACACTGACAGCTCCTATATTTGGCAAAATGATTGTCAGTTTCTTGAACCCATAACCTACTGTTCATTCAGGATAAGCACTGATGAGTAGATATGCTGTAGCTAGAACTGTAGTCAGAACTATAGTAAGAACTTCTGCATTAAAAATACCCATCAATTCCTGCCCTTTGAGCTGAGAGGAAAGTCTCAGATGTCACCAGCTCTGCAAACCAAACTGCAGGTGATGGTTACAAACTCAAAGGATCCCTCATATTGGCAGTAGAGGGCAGTACCAGACACAGCTTGAAATTCACAAGACTACAAGCTACAGACCAGGACCTTGATAAAAATCAAGGACCTTTGCTTAGATTTTTGGGGCTTACCTTCTCCAGTGGGCAGTGTGTGCTGTCTCTGAGAAATGGAAGTAAGTTTGGTCGATCATATTCAGCATAAAGGATGATCTGTTTTTCATGATATCGTTGGCCTTTATGGTGGTCTCTTTTGAAAAGCTTGTGTAAATACTAGGAATCAAAAAAGAATCAGAATTCAAACTCAGAATTCAGAATTCAAACTCACTTATTTAATATTATTAATGGAATAATAGAAACTCCTGAATTGGACGGGAACCATATAGATAATCAAATTCCAACTCCTGCCCTGAACAGGACAGCCCCAGGAACCACACCATGTTCCACTATGTTCATTGTCCAAATGCTTCTTGAACTCAGATAGGCTTGATGCTGTGACCACTTCCTTGGAGTGGAAGCCTGTTCCAGTGCCCAGCCACTCTAGTGGGCAAAGCTTTTCCTAATATCTAACCTAAACCTCCCCTGACACAGCTACATGCTGTTCCCTTGGGTCCTGTCACAGGTCCCTAGAGAAGAGATTAGTGCCTGCTGATGCTTCCCTTGTGAAGAAGGTGCAAATAGCTACAAGGATTCCCCTCAGTCTCCTCTTCTCCAGGCTGAACAAAACCAAGTGACCTCAGCTGCTCTTTGTATGGCTTCCCCTCTAGACCATTCACCATCTTCGTTGCCTTCCTCTGTATGCATCCCTTCTGTAAACTGACAGTCTGTCAGTTGCCTTTGCAAAGCTCTTGGGCTGTGGACTGCACTTTTCATAGATCTGCTTCCCATAATCAGATCTCTAACCCATAAATCACCTCTTCACCACATGAACACCTGAGCCCTATCTGTAACCAGCAGCAAGTTAAACTTCCCTCTCTAATACAGCCTATGCCCACAGTCACATATTATATACTCCACTGACACGATGCTCAAACCGAAGAGGAGCTTTTGGAATAGCAATGAGGAGCCACAGCCTTACAGTGATACTGTAATTTTGTACAAACAAGAACAATTTGACAGTGTATGGAAGTTACAGCTCCAGAAAAACAAGCAATTCACTTTCTCCATGGATCAGCAAAGCGTATTTTAGAGCTGCACCCACCAACCAATCCCATTTTTGGGTAGGGAAAAAGGAGAAACAAAAGCAAGAAGTAATTGACCAGAAAAGACAAGTGCCTACAATGCATAAGGAGATGTTTATAAGTCTGCATTATGTTATCAAATTCTCACAGGTACACATTTTAAGATCATTTAACTACTATGAAGATGCTATGGCCATGCTAAATAGGAAACTGCCGGAAGTAGCCACTTTGATAATTTATGACATTTCAGTGTCAGGTGCACTTTGACAAGATAAACACACCTGTAAAAGGAATATCCAGCCAAAAGTTTACTCAGCTCAACTTGAAATCAACAGAATACAGGAATACTTACCACATGCTGTAGCTCAGGCCTGTTTTCTAATTCTTCAACAACTCTGTCAATCTGAAACAAAACAAACCTGTGATAAACATCACATTTACAAGACTGGAAAAAGGACAGGTAATAAAAGTAGCATTGGACTGCCATGCCATGAACTTGTTATACTCACGGAAATTTTATCTTCATTATCCAAAAGCATGTCTACCGCTTTCTACAACAGAAAAAGAGAACTCAAGTAGGCAGTAACAGGTACACATATTTTCTTACACCCTATATAGTATTCTGCTTATTCACTGATGGGTGTCAGATGGACAGACCTACTCTTTCCAGCAACAGAAATTCAGAGAGCAATTTACATAGCAGCAGCATATCCTGACAGCACAGCATTGCAGTATTCTTCCAGAATACTTCTCCTAAGTTCCTTCCCTTATAGCAGTAGATGCTGTGCACTGCAGGTGAAGTATGCCCACTGAATCACCATCAGTCACAAAAAGCCACTACCAAATGATATAGAAATACTATTTGTTCCATCTCAAAAGGGAACTGCAGGGTGATGACTATGTAAGAAACACACAATTCAACCTGCCTCACAACTGGATTCCTCCAAGCTACCTGCAGACCAATACCAACAATCAAGCAGACAAGACCATGTAAGCCAAGTGGCCACCAGGATTCAGGTTCTGCTTCCTCTTTCAAGAACAAACTTTTGCTTCACTTTCAAAAAATACCAAATCACAGATTCCTGATACAACTTATTCTATTGGATTAAAAAAAAATGTATACTTTTTTTTCTCCATGTAGTTTAAAATGGGCATACTAAAGATGATCACCAACAGTAGAGGTCCATATTTTAGCTACAGGGCTTAAACAACTATTGCACTGAAAAAAGAGATCAACTTGGTTATCTTCCCAGTGATCACACCAAAATTCATTTGCTCGGGTTTTACAGCCAGCTGGAAAGAAAGAAGATAGAATTCAGCATGGAATAAACACTTCCTGATTTTTGGAATCTAGGTTAATAACCTTGAAAATTTTCAGAAGCAGATTAATTTTCTGTGGTGAAAGGAAAACGGCAAGTACATTTAATATAAGCCTAAATAAATTCACTATCTCCTTTCTTTGGCTTATTAATACCATTATTTGATTCAAAATACAGAAAGAATAACATGGTGAATGATACTCTGTGTGAAATGATATTCAATGTTGTGACTTGAGAATCACAACAATGTCCTCAAATGATGTGGACACTCACTTTTCTCACTGAGAGTGACAAATGGAAATGGAAAGGAAACACAAATGGAAATATGAAGGAAAAAAATAATCCTTGGGTCAATTATTTTGCAATCTAGGCAAACAATCTTTCTTATCTCAGAATGTATCCAGATGCAGCAAACACACTCTCTGCCTCAACATCATCTATAGATCATTTATTTTTAATCTGTTAAATTGTATCTAGAGGAAAGTATATGAATATAAAATCATTAGGATCACCATACCTCTGAATCAAAATCCATGAGCAGAACAATTTTGTCTCTGATAGAACTGAAGAGATTGTGCTTGTGGATCAACTGGAAGACATCTTTGTGCCTCAGAGTTACGTAGATTTCTAGGGCTCTGCCATAGCGCTGATCGTAAGTGTACCTGATAAAAACAGGATTATAATACATGCAATGTTACATACTTAAGTGTAGGAAAATCACTTATGAGAGAAAATATAAACATACTCTAGTATGTAAAATGTTAAGATACTACTTGATTTTAAAAATATCTAAATAGACCTGTGATTCATTTTTGTAAAGGAAAATAAACATCAGGCAACATTAATTTCACCTCTGTTTATACTGGCCTTCTTTTGTGTTCAGACCTGCAGTTTTTTGCATTTTCATTCTCCATTTTGAACTCACAGAGGAAGACACAAAAAATGCTAGCCTTTCAATTCTTGGAAACCAATTGGAACACTCTTCAGAGCTAAAAAACCATTGTTCTCTTAAAACTTTTGGGCAGATTGTAACATAGCAATAGACAGTAACTCTTCTTTCTTCAAAGAAGCAGTATGAAAATAACACAGTGATCAGGCTGCAAAAATCAGAGCTTTATCCCTGTACGAAGTGACCAAGAACCAGATCAGTTTTGGCACACTTTCCAGTCACATATTTCCATCCATGCAGTAAACCTAAATACACTGCTTCTTAAATAGTGGGCAAAACCCCCCACCATTTTATTTTTACATGGGTAATTCTGAAATGCACACTTCAGAAAACAGGTTTCCTCTGACAGCATGAAGAGGAATGTTACTTATTTACTTTGGAAAGAGGTGCTGGAAATCCAATCTTATGCTTAACAATTTGCTTTCATACTCAATGTGAACATTACAAGGAAGGGTAAAGAATTGCTAAGCTGTGCAATCATCAGAGTGGAGAGGAGAGAAAGCCAACACTCTGTAGACTGCAGCAAAGAAGATTTCTGTTAAGAGAGTTAAGCAAATATGGATAAACTGCAGTACACTATTTAAAGTGTATTTTTTGTAACAGGAATTTAAAACTATACTCACAATTCTGCAAGTGTTTGTAGCAAAGTCCTGTTCTGTGGATCTTTCTTCAGGTGATCCACTACAGCTTGAACTATGATTGTGTTGTTGTACAGATCTCCAGGCCACTCTTTTATTAGGGTTGCAAACCCCTAAAAGTATAAGAGATTGTAACAGAAAGAATGGCCTAAGGAGCATTTCAAAACATCAAAGCTTCAGCTAAGCCTCTGAGACTATACCTCTGTCCTTAACCTTTAGGGAACTTTCACGTGCCCACAGACATGTACAGTGCAGAACACAGATTTTTCCTTCTTAGGGCAATGTTATTACAGTTCATGAAGCTGAGTCTCTTTCAGGTGCTGTAGGCTTTGCTGTAGGACCTCAACCACTTATGTTGCATAAAAAAAACTAAAAATAACAGTTGAATAAATAATCGATCTCACAGTATTTGCATGCTCTGAAGAACATTCTATTTATTCTCTTAACATTAAAATTCAACTTTTAAATATTGTCATTATTGTGGAACTGTCAATTGATAATCTGTTTGAATACATCAGAGAATTTACTGTGAGAATTCTTCACTGCTAAGGATATTTGGCTGGCAAAAATTATGGGACACATTGATGTGGACACATCAGGCTGCAGTACCTCATAGTCACTTTCCAAAAATTCATGCAGGACCATTTCATAGATCAGAGGTTTCAAAACTGGATCTTGTCTTGGCAAGTAATGACTAATTGCCTATAGGAACAAAGAGAACAAAGTGTCAGATGGTGAATGACATGTAACATGCTGGTACACTGATAGAAAAAAACTGTTGCAAAATAAAAGTACAAGTTTATATGCAAAACATAGCTCCTGGTAATCACTGGAAACCTTATAAACAAGTATGAACTTGTAAGCAGCACCTGGAAGTTATTTACTTTAGGATTATACACACTGGAATTTTATAACTCATTTGAAAGATCTATCATTTGAGAGACAGGTGGCAAGATATTAATTAGAAGAGGAGAATCAGCCATTGTCCTTAAGAGACCAGCAGTCATTTTAGAAAAGACCCCTCAAAACAAGAATGTTTTCAAAATCCATTTTGTTAAGTCTTGGCCTTGTAAAAAGGTTTAAGGATTCATTAGCTGAAAAACATGTTGTAGTGGATTGACTCTGACTGGACACCAAGGTACCTAACAAAGCCACTGTCTCACTTCCCTCCACAACTGGACAGAGGAGAAAAAATATAACAAAAGGTTCATGGGTGAAGATCCAGGAGGGATCATTCACCGAATACCATCATAGCAAAACAGACTCACATTTGGGATAGTAATTGAATTTATTAATAACCAAACCAGAGCAGGATAGTAAGAAGTGAAATAATCTCAAAACCACCTTCCCTTATCCATTCCTCCTTCCTGGGCTCTACCTCCTTCACCCCAGAAACACAGGGAGACAGGGAATGGGGACTGATTGTCAGGGAATGATTGTCAGGGAATGCTCATCACATGTTGCTTCTCTCGCTGTCAGGTAGAGGAGTCCTTCCCCTTCTCCAGTATGGGGTCCCTCCCAAAGGAGACAGCTGTCCACAAAATTCTTCAACATGAATCCATCCCATGGGCAACAGTTCCCCATGAACTGCTGCAATGTGGGTCACTCTTCCATTGGATGCAGTCCTTCAGGCAATCTGCTCCAGCATGGGCTCCTGCATGGGCTGCAGGTGGATCTCTGCTTCCCCTTTGTCCTCCATGGGCTGCAGGGACACAGCTGCTTCATGGTCTTCACCATGGCCTGCAGAGGAATCTCAGCTCTGGTGCCTGGAGCACCTCCTCCTTCTCTACTGACCTTGGTGTCTGCAGAGCTGTTTCCTCTCTCATATTATAACTCAATTATTCTCTGGTCACAGTTACAACTGTGCAATAACTTTTTTTCTTTGTTTTTAAATCTGTTATCACAGAGGTGTTCCTGTCATTCCTGATTGGCCTGATCTTGGCCAGCAGTAGGTCCATCCTGGAGCTGGCTGGCCTTGGCCCTGATGGACATGGGGGAAGCTTCTGCCACCTTCTCACAGAAGCCACTACTGTAGCACTCCCACTACCAGAACCTGATCATGCAAGCATTATATGTGTAATTTTGAATTATGACTTACTTTGGGGTCACCATATTCTATGAAGGGCTATTTTTACATACCCAATTGAAAATTAATTTGAAAATATATCTCCCCATGAAAAGGGTGAAGGCATGTGATCTGTCACTGTATAGGAGGTGTTAAGGAATTGCATTCCAGCAAGCAAGAGAAGAGAAGCTGCCAGAATAAATCAGCTCATACCCTGGAATTTCAGCACAGCATCAAATTAGCACTACTATTCCATGCAACTAGAGGCCAAGATTATTTCCACATGCCAAAATAAATCCCACTGCTACCAGCTCTCTGGGGACTGTAGGGTTTGTAGCTGAGGGACCAACACCAGTGAAATTCCTCCAAACACTCAGAGATGTTGCCTATTGCCCACTATTGGCACATGGTACAATAGCATTTTGTTACTGAAGTTGCTTGAACAAAGCTGGAGAAGAAACATCTCGCTACATTTTAGACCTCTCCCTATGCTTTTTGGACTTGGCCAGTTTTTGAAATGTAGTGCTGCCAACATCAGCTCCCACCAGCTGTCACAGGATTTATCAGTTAACTCAGGGTACAGTCTTGATGGCTGCTGGGGTGTCGTATTCCTGACCCCTTCATAAAAAGTCTCTTTTGACCATAGAGAAAGCAAGTTGGACATTAACTGGAGACTCAAAGGCAGAAGACAATCTCCAATGGCTGTTTTCACTCCCACTTTCTACCTTCCAGCTACCTCCTAAATGAACAACCTCCCTCAACAGACTGTTGCAACTCTTGGCTGTAATTTGGCCACACAGCAAGCTCTGGAGAGGCATAGTTTCCTTGTTGTGAGTGAGCCAGGCTGCTTCATGAAGGAAATGTTTCCTGCCCCATGTCCCATTGCTTTCAAGAAAAAACACAGCCACCTCCTGCAGCTTGACCACCATGCTCAGGAAAGCATACAAGAAGCATGTAAGAAGCATACAAGTTATTTTTAAGCCTTGGCACAATGGTGACCTATGCTGGAGGTTACAAATTCTTCCTATTTTATTTTTAAGCTGCAGTTAGGGAGCAAGGTCAGACAAAAAAGCTTCTGAATCAGACTGCCTTTGTACCAATTCTTGAACTACGTATTTAAAGTACTAAAGTGACTTTAAATAAAATATGTATACTATACAGAGAAATATTTTCTTCCCTTGTTTCTTTTCAAGATCTTCTTTCAGACTTTTCATCAATAAATGTAAGGATGAGGTATACACAAGAAAACCCATACAAAGTTGACATGAGATAGCCTAAACCATCTCACCAATAAGCCAGAACAATTATTTATTCCTCAAAGGTTATCTAAGAGATTAAAGAGCCTGTCAGGATAGTGCTGCTGTCTGCTATGCCCACTACTGTCAGGTGAAGTCTTTCAAATGTCTTCCATCCAATGTTTTGGTTAAAGCACTGCTGCTGCTAGCTGATCATCCTGCACCACTGCTGAAAGGCATTGCTGTCACAGCAAACAGAATGGAGCATGTCCCTCATGCCACAACAGCCACCGCTCAGAGAGTTTGAAACCTTCCTTTGAATCCATCCACCTTCCTCAGCTGCTTGAGCTATTAGATTTTATACTGAAGCGACTTGAGCACAAGTGATGCCATTTGGGTTTTGACTTTTTTTTAATATGTTCTCTGTATTCTTCACACGTATATTTGTAACTCTGTCACCTATTGTATTAGTGACTAGTTTTTCCAGTTCTTTTCCATGGCCTTCCCTTAAGCAAAAAGACCAAAAAAAAAATACAGAGCTCCAAGCCCCAGGAGGTACAAGGCCCTCTTGGTTTTTCCTGGGAACCAAGGCCGAGAACAATTCTTAGAGATACATTCTCATGGACAAAGTACAACTAGTGCTGAAGGGGGGGCTCCAGAGAAGAGGCTTGACCTGGGGGGGGAATTGCATCACCACTTGTCCTCCTAATTGGTGCTTTTTATCAATTATGCTAATTTCCTAAAACCTATAAATGTGTACTCATCCCTGTAGGGATGGGCTTTTGTGGACACCTTTCCATAACTGTTCCTGAAGGCTTTCAAATAAAAATTCTCTTTATATTACCTCCTTACTGAAATTATGCTGAGTTTTATTTCCAGACTGGGTAAAAGGCAACACAAGCACATAACTCCCTCAAGCCACCACTGCTGGAGCAGGAGAGGAAAAGATCGTTACAAGGCTCTAAAATCTTGAAACTGACACAACTAGCTTTCATTGAGGACATTCAATGAAGATGAGAGACATTAAGATATCAAAATGCAACCTTTGGTAGCCAAACAGGACTGCTTAATATAGAACACTCAAAACCCCCTAAAATCACACACAAACAAACAACACTCCCCCCATAGAATTTGACACTGGGGTATCACTAGTTCCTCTGCACATGAAGGAAATTTCAAGCCTTTCGTTTACTGTCACCTTAGTTATTGGTAAATCATGCTAGATTTGAAACATCAGATTTCAGCTTATAAGCAACTTATAAGCAGTGCAAATTCTTCCAAGACAATCTGTTTTGAAATAAACTTTGTTTCCACATCTCAGAGTCTCCTCATCAGGGCTGAAAGCCATTATAGGCCAGTTACAATATGGTGTTTAATATCTGCTGTTTAATATTACAAAGACCCCTTCATTCAGATCTGTCTTAAATTAGTTCATCCTTTATGATACTCAGACATCTCTAGAAATCTGGGAAATGTTATATGCAACTGAAATAGTGAAATAAGGCAGGCATTTTCTAGAACTGCAACTTGAAGCTGAATTATGTAATGGACTGCATCTCATGTACTTCTGAGAGTACCAGGGCCTAGGATCTAAGAAGAAAAAAGATATTCTAAAGGCTGAAAACAGCCAACTGTTTAGAAAGGCAGGAATTGAGCAGAGATGTTTTTGCAACAAACCTGTAACTATTTTTATATTTTACAGTCTGCTGGATGATATAAGTGGAGACAAGACAAACATCTCTTCCAGACATTTGCAGCTAAAAACCAAAATGAATGCAAAAGAAGAAGAGGGGATCAAAAATTCACCTGTACCTGCATTCAAGTCCTTTACTGCACTGAAACAAAGAAACAGAAACATAGGATTTCATCCTCCAAAGTAGTAAAGAGGGCACCAAACCACAAAGAACTCATACTAAAGGCAAGGCTGTTTTTGCACTGGAGTGGCCCTGAAACCGAAGTCAGACATTTCTGAAAGTCGTAATGCCGAAACACTTTTGGTCTTTGAACAGAATTAAATAGCTCAAAACCAGCAAGGGACTGCATGCTGTGAGATCTTAATAGTATGTCCTTTTTTAGCTCATTGAGTTTGAATAGGAAGGCATAAAATTCACAAGTAAATGTACACATGTTACCAAAGGGAGTGTGCATAAAGTTTTCAATTGGTTTAGCAGTGACAGTACTAGGCTTTATGTCCTGTGCAATTTATTAACTGAGACTCTCACATTAAATGTGTACTGTTGTAGTAGCTGGCTTGAGACTAGGGAAAACACCAGGCAGCGCAGACTGCTCCTCTTTCTCACCACCGTTTCTAGCACACAGCACAGGCCTTCACTGCTGCTTTGCAATTCTTTGACACTTAAAGTTGTGCAACTGTTGCAATGGACCTGAATTTGCCAGAATGACTGGCACCCACATAGTCTATTTTCCTTAATACCTGTAGTACTACTACCTGTAGTAGTAGGGGTAGTATTTTTAGGACATACTGGAAGCAAATTAAAAGTAAATGGGAAAGATGTATTTAACTGTGAGCATCTTTGCAAGTAAAAGCTTTGGTTGTGGGTCTTTCAAGTTGGAGACTGCCAACAAGTAAAATACGTAGCACTATGCCTCCAATCTTGTTTTAAGTCATTTACACATCAATCAGAAAGACAGCTGTCTAGAAACAAAGATCTGGGGCAGCAATACCAGAACAGGCTCATTAAATGTGATGCATGAGATACCTGGTCAATACAAACAGTAAGTACAACATACAAATTACTTGAGTGCAGACACAGAAATTAACTTACTTTAAGCTGACCTATTTCTTTAAACTTGTAAACTTCAAATTCCCAGAGTTCTGTGTTTTTGCCAAGGATTTTCTGGCACTTTCTGGAAGGAAAATGAAAGCGATGAGAACAAAAGTAGGTACAGAAAGTAATACAAATGTGACAGCATTACTACAAGGATTCCTTTCTTCTTCTCCTTATCATGACACTTGTAAAAGTGACTTATTTTGGCAACCACCACTTTGAGTATGTCAGGTTCTCCTCCTTTCAAACCTTAAAATTTTGTTGCATCCAAGAGGATTAACTGCTTATTATGCATTCACCCTTAGTGATTAGGGCCACATTAACTTTCATAGAATCATGGCATGGTTTGGATTGGAAGGGAGCCTAAACATCATCTAGTTGAAATCCACACACTATGGGCAGAGATGCCACCGTCTTGGTCAGCTTTATGAATGAAGTCTTTAAATCTCAGCTGAGAAAAACTGAACACTTAAAAAGCTATGCTTATGCTTACATGTACATGAAAACAAAAACATTGGGTAATTTCTGATCCTTACTTTAGATTCCCATATTTGACATTTTTGTTTATACCTACGCAAAATCAAATTATTTTCTGATAGTCTTATGTGCAATGAAACACTACTGAGTTTATCAAAATCCAAAGAAAACCTTAGTTTTGAAAATCTAGTGTGACTTTGAAAAATCAAGGCTTACTTTCAAAAATATATGCCTCAATTCCAGTTAAAATTCACAGCAACTTTTAGGTCACTACAGGCAAAAAAATATATGGCACTGCAATACACCTCTATGTTTTGAAACTTCAGAAATTCCAGAACACACAAAAAAATCAACATCTGCATATACTTCAGAATCAGTAATTTGGTTTTGATTTTTCCCCACACAGACACACTTCAGCCAGCAAAGATCTTTAATACTAGGTTACCGAGCAGCCAAGTCATACTCTCCTTTCTCCACCAGGTGATTTATATAGGCTAAGCCAATGTCCTAGAGGGAATAAAAACAGATAATTGGTTATAAAAATTTGGAAATGAACTACCTGACTATCACAAGAACTACTGGAACAGTAGTGCATACAGCTGAAAAATCAAGGCTCTAAGTGCATCCCCTGATTCTCCTTTACAATTAGGGCCCACAGAACAGCCAATATAAAATACTTGCAAAGACGACTCACAGGTTCAACTAAAGGTGCTCTTTTAAATCTCATAAGCTCATTGATGCTGAGAAGACTACCACCTCTAATTAATAAGGATTCTTTGAAACGCATAGCTGATCTTGCTGTGCTTGAATTAGTTCAAAAAGAAAACCATCAGTCATTGTATAAGACATGGTCTTTGTCAACACAGTTGGCAGAGGAGGGCAAAAAGTTGGTTGAGAATATAAATGCTAATGCTACTCAATAGTGTAGGAATTACTGAGAACTTAGCAAGATTATTAGTTATTACATACCAAATTTCCTTTCTCAAAGTTCAACACACAGGTCAGTTGTAAAATATTTCTGGTATGCATTTAATATATATTAAAATTTTGGCATGAGCTTCCTAATGTAATCTCAACACTCATGTCCATTTTGACATAAACCAGTGTACTCACTGTATAACTTAAGAATCACATCACTAAAAAAAACACATTGTTTCTAGAAAGAAAAAAAAAAGGGGAAAAAAGAAAAAACAAAGCTGTACAATGAAAAAGAAGTCCTTGTTTCTTAAAAAAAAATAAACATTTGCATCTTCTGAGGCACAACATTACTTTGATCGATATCAAGGACAGTATTGACCAGAGCAGAATATGAATAGGGGTATGCAACAACTACAACTGGTCAATCAATTACAAAGTTAGAAAAAAAAATGCACATACACAAGATTTTAGGATTTCATATATATATATATATGCTATATAGGAACCACCTTCGTATTTTCAACTTCACTATTCTCAAGAGTCTGACTGAAATCTTCATTCTCCTGTGGACCAGCTTCCCAGGGAGCAGAGAAGATGTATAAGGAAAAGAGATGTAGATCTGGATGTTTAGGATCTCTGTGCTCTGCTCAAGAGGTGCAAAGGAGCAGTGATAATTACTTCCATGTAAAAAAATCCCCAAGGCTACCAGACTTGTCAGATATCCTGAGTGTGGTGTCACTAAGCAGCGAGAGAATGAGTTGTTTCAAATCAGTGTACCACTAATCCTTCACTTAGGGCTTGATGTCAACATTTTGTTTCCTCAACACTTTCTGTTGGCTTTTGCCTTAGAGACCAAACTCTCAAAAACTGCTTGTATTTCGCTGAATTTAATCATTTATTGCAGAGCAAATTTCTGCAAAGCAAAAGAAAAGCTGTTTGTTTTTTTTTTTTAAATTTAGTTTGGTGTTTGTTTGGGTTTCTTTTTTTCCTCCTAATGCATTGCCAGGACCCCCTTTAACAATTCTTTACATCTTTTGCAAGGGTCACAGAGTAGCTTTGTTAAATGGAAACTCTGTGATAGGTAATGGCATGCCATTTAAATCTTGATTCAACTTCTGGACTACACAAGAATAAAAGTTTTTAAGACATACTGATATAGAGCGTTCTTATAACACCAGTAATCTGGCCAAAAAATTAAACACATCTTGAACACTTTGTACAAATTTCAGTTTAAAGCAGCATCAGTAGTAGTGAATTTACACAAAAGCAAACGAACAAAAACTAAAATTAGTGACACTTTTGTGTCTATTACACCATTCCCTCTTTTGTTTTGAACATTGATATCCTTTGTTGCTCTGTGAAAGGGACTATAAACATGGGAAATAACTATATGTGAGAAAAGGAGCATCTCTTAAACTTTTTACAAAATCCTGTCACATGTACGAGGTATAAGTTAAGGAGAAATTTGTCACTCCTGTCTGCAATCTCTAATAGTGAAATACTGTGTGTTACTTCAAACAACGGTAAATTTAATACAAAAGTAAAAGCCAACAGAAACCCCCATCAGCAATCAGAGAAATGGAATTCTCTTCCTTTCAATGCCAATAGCACCTTCATAAAATGCAGATCCTTTCATGTTTCATGGACTAACACTCCTCTTCTGCAGCTGAAACCAAGAAATCGGATGCCAGTTGGAGTATGCCTAACAGTTATTGCCTGGTGTTATAAAAAACAGGGAATATATTTGCTGCATCTTACAGCCTTCTAAAAGAAAGAAGATATTTTATTTTGAATAGAAGTTTTGAGACTTACCAAAATCTTGTGCTTTTTTATGGTTTTCTGACTTATCTCAGCTGCCATCAAAGCTTCCTATATTCAAAAGGGAGAAAACAGAGATACCAGTCAAATACACAAACTTTCAATACTGAAACCTCTAGAACTGTATAAATCAACTGTTTTTCAGAGTAGGGTGTTGGAAGCACTAGAATTTTTAATGCCATGGTTGGATGAACAGCTTTGAATTCATACTCAAACAAAAGCAGTCAAGCAAAGAGCAAACTACTTTTGTTTCCATCTGGGTTCACTCCATATTATTATATTAAGATCAAATCACAAGAAAACACACAATGCAATCACATTTGATCATTTTCAAAAGAGACCACTTTGCTACCAAAACCTGTGAAAAAAATCAAGAGGAAAAGGGGCGAATGGGGGAAGGCTACCTTCCAGTTCCCCAGCCCCAATGTCTTCTTCAGTCAGAATGATTTAAGTGTCATTTGCTGTTCTTCTACTTCTTCTATTTTTTGAACATATAGAAAAAAAGCTGTCACTTTTACAAATAAAAATGAAACCTTTAAGACACATCATAACACGCCTAACTAACTTGAATGGCTTTCATAAAGGCACACACACAGCTGTCACTTGCAAATTACTGGAGTCTTCAGGGACCAAATGCTGTGATTTACATATACTACAAAACTGTACTCATCATACAAGTTTGCTATTCCAATGCAAAAGCATCCACAAAGATTTAAATAAATCTGCATGAGAAATATTATGATTATATTAGCAAAAGCAATACATGCTGAATGGCTTTTCCACATTTTCTTATAATGGGCACACAACAAACATAAATTACAATTTGCAAGTTAACTTTATGCATCATAACAAATGTTCTAAGTCAATAAATGCAGGATATTAGAATTCAGACCACTGTGTGCATTTTCATATGGTATGAAATAACTTATTATTATTGTTTAAGGTGTTTAGATACACATACTCAAACACCAATATTTACGCAACCAAATGGTGAGCTGTTTTTTTTCCAAGAGTGCTGTATACCCTTGTCTTTTAATATTGGATCAGCTTTATTATGAGCAACACTACTTTCAGCATGTGCAGATACAGTTTGAGCCCATAGTATTTTACTTTTTAAAGCACAGCTCATTAGTTAACTCTTCTGTTGTCCTAAAGCCAAAACCCAGCTTTAATAATTTTCAGTGTCAGCTAATATATTTCATAATTGATGATAAGAGCAGTATTTTCAGCATCTAATTCAGCTACCTTGAGTGAAATTGAGTGAATTTCTGATTAGTTGTTTCAGTAGTGAGACTAACTGTGTAAGAGATGGAGTGATGTATAGTTAACTCCCATTCTTTACAAGCATTTAGTCAATGACTATAGGAACAGAAATGGTCCAATCCAAATGACCTAGAAAACTCCATCATCCTACTCCAATTTCCAAACAAGGAAAGTCTAAAGGAAAGAATAATATAAAAATTACTTCGTATTTCTTCTTTTCAAGAAGCCAGTCAATGTGATCATCTTGGTCCCGCTCTTTGGCCACAACCACATCTCTTGGGCTGATGATATAAAAAAGTGATTCACCTTCCAAATACTCTGAAAATACATACACAGTTTTATTATTATTATATTTTTTTTAAGTAAAGTTCTGCTTTTTAGCATACCCTTGAGGGAAATTTACAAAGAGGAGATGCAAGGAAGACAAAAGGCTACTCCTGCAGGACACACTAGTTTGAATGCTGTATTCTCCAATAAATCAAAACTAGTTTAAATGGCAAAATATATTACAAAAAACTACTACAACTTATTGCAAATTCTGATTCATCCACTATGTGTAAACTTTATGATGGTTTAGAACCCATTATTATACTTTTAGAGGACTATTTCACTATAGAGTCTGCAATAAACTTATCCTTCCCATCAAGGTCAAGGCCATCAAAAGCATAAATGATAGATGCCGTAACCCCTGGGGACAGAGTACATCATTACATCAATGCATTTACAATGCTGCAAGTTAAAGCTATATGTATAATGCATTTTCTTATACCATAAGCCTTTATTTTTGAGTAAGCTCAAAGAAAAAGTACTAAAAGGTCAAATCAAATGCAGAAGATGACTGCTCTGAATAGTTATCATTTGGACAGAACCATGAAGAAACACAAATACTTCGTAGGTACAGAATAGAAAATCACTCACTGTCCAGATCAGTTTCTATAAACACATACAAATACCCTCCTGAAGTGATAAGCAATTCACAAATTAATGCTTGTCTTAAAACCATACAAAACATTTAGATTTTTCAGGTAAACTAGAATATTCATAAAGCGTGAAAGTACAGCGGTGGACACCAATGTTCTGCTTTGGACGATGTATAAAGAAACCCTAATTCTACTGATAGCAGCATAGATGTTTTTGAGGTCAGGAGGAGATATATTGTATTTCTAGTGGCTTAAGGGCATAGATGTACACCAAGAAGTTTGCCAAGCTTATGATTCGAAGCATGCTGCCAAATAAGATACTTAAAATTCAGATTAATGGATTTTAAAAGCCAGAAGTTAACGCTTCTGTGTAACACAGGCTACATAATCTTCAACAAGGAATTCTGCATCAGCTTTGCCATGCATTTTTCTGAGCTATAACATATAGATCAGAAAACTATCCCATCTTTAAAAGATGGCATATATTGTTCCAGGGCTTAATGTCCCCTCCTGTTAAATAATTAAACCTATCTTCTAGGTGGAGCTTGCCAAAATCCAGTTCCTATTAATTCTATTTTACCATTTGAGGTCTGTCATAGGACTGGCAGCTTTGTCAGTACAGGGAAGCTAAATATCAGTGGGCCCCTTTTAAGCTGACCTATGTACATCTTACTGTTGAAATTATACTTATTCAATCTTTCCCTCTAAAGTAGCTTTTCCAGACATTGTGCCACTCATTTCATTATTCCTGAAGTCATTTGTGTAAAAAGAGCTCCTATGGATCATATATTGAATAAATCTCCTTCAAAGATATTGCCTTTGACAATACTAGACATTACATGAGGTATATACTTCTGCCTTCTCCGGTATGTCTGACCTAATAGATGGCATTAAAAATCATGATGTTTAAATACACACATTTGTTTTTTTTCATATGACTGGTTCTTGTGGATTTCCACTCTACACTTCAGTGTCATAAGCAGTTACAGCTATTCAAGGAGATGACAAAAAATGACATAAAAATGAAAAAGGAGGCTAAGTACACCCAAGTCTTATTTTAAGCAAGGTATGAAAACAAAACAAAACAGTATTGAGAACACCTACCTAAATGATAATCACGACATTCATTTTCCTGAAATCCTCGTACTG
>WBNO01011955.1:2794-53637 GCA_013400575.1 Peucedramus taeniatus
CATGTAATAAAGCACTGAACTTTTATCTTTATGATTTCTGATGAGTTCCTAACCTTTCATTATTTAGGATTCCTCGAGCTCCTAGTGCTGGTTCCAGACTCTTTGGACAGGAGATTGTGATGCCAATAACTGCATGACACGTAATGCAATCAGGTTTATTTATTTAGGATGAGGCTTGTCATACAGAGATTACATTTTGTATCTCTTCCCCTGAGAAAGTGATCACTTCAGGTCAGGATTAAATGTACATCTGTGAACTGCCTTTGTTTTGAATATGTAGTGTTTGAATGTAAGTGGTTCCTGCCCTTTGGTGGTACAAATATTACAATCAGTTATGCATTTCTTCACTGAGAGGTGCTGTCCTGAGTAAAGGACTTGTAAAAGTATGCATCTGCATAACATTTACTAAATAAGTGCCAAAAGTGAAAGAGAAAGGTGATGCAGCAGCAGGAGCTAAAATACACAGAGCTGGCAGAATGAGGGCTTGAGTCCCCAGACCTGCACCTCAGACACAGACAAGAGATTGTGGGAACCTGATCTGACTGAAAAACTGGGCAAGTGGAAGCAAAACTGGTTGTGGGAACAATAAACATTTTTGTAAATGTTATTGTTTCCCAAGCTGCAAGTTTGAAGCCCTTTTATGTTATGTATAAATATTTCAGTTTATGTAAGCTCAATTCAAATTGATCTTATATTCGTTGTGTATTTGCATGTTTGGTTAGCTTTTCTGTCAATCTACACAACCTGACACTATGTGAAAGCAAACAGATAAAGGTAGCTAAATATCAGTTGTCCAAAAACCTAGGTGAAAAAACTAAAAGGAAGAATTTTTTATAGAGAGTTAATTTTACTCTTAAAATATCATCTGTGCACTCAATAGATACTCAGATGCTGTGGTGATTGATCCCGACAATTGGCTTGCTAGGATTCGACCTCTATCCTAGACCTGAATATGTGTTCTCACTTCCCTCACACAATTTCATACATATGAAGCAGAGAGGCTGTGTTCAAGGAAGAACAGGATGAGGGGCTTGTGTTTAGCATATTTAATCTATTAGATGGCAATACATACAACCAAAATAGATTTGAATGAGAAATTGAGTTGAGTTCTTTGACTAGCATATCGTTCTGATTTATACTCTTCTTGAAAGAAGAACATCTTGAGAATACTTTTCAGACAATGAAATACAGATATAATAAGAACACAGAACATTAAGAATAAATCCATAGTCTACCCAATACAGTGCTGTTTCTAACTGTAACCCTTTAAGTTACATGGAAAAAAAAATTAAAAACTCATGTTCTTATCTTCAGCCTCTTATTCCATGCTATAATGCAAAAAAGACAATATTTGGTCCTAATCTGCTAAGAGTTCCTCCAGCTGTCATTAATCCTTGAAATAATGCAGGAGATCCTTTTGCTATACCCATTCTTCCTCCACCTATGGGAGTGTGGAGCAGGTCCACACACATTCCCTCTGAAGTCTTTCAGGATCCATCCACAGACAGCTGGGCTAAATTAAAGCAGCCAAATGCTTTTCCACTAAAAACCAGTACACAGAAGCCTCCAGAATGGTTACTGACATTTGATTTCCTAATCTTGTGAGTTGAATCCTTGAATCTGGACTGACACAAATCAGAACATGGTAGTTACTAGAAGCTGGGTTTATTGAGACATGAAAAACAAGGGAGAGGAAAAAGCCCACAAAACTATAACCCCTTAAGATTTGTATTTTGAAAGTGGTTCTTGCAACTCTGAAGATTGTTTCCTCTACTCTGCACATCTTTGCCTGTCTACCCCACTAACAGCATTCAAATCCATAGTTAGTTTTTTCCAAATTTAACAGAGGTCTTAGAGAAATTCCTACAGGTTTAGAGAAAATGGATTTAAAATGGAGATGAGACTTCTGAGAGCCTTTGCAGCAGTAAAAGCTGGACTATGAGTTTCTATTAGACATCATGGAATAGAGACCTTTCAAATGTCCTGATCACTGAAAAATACTCAGGTTACACTCTCTTAAGGCACAAAAGTCAGTAAAGACAGGATGCAAATCTACACAAAACTATGCTGTGCTATTCTGGTTCTCACAGAAGCTTTGGTTTCCATTCACTCATATGTGCAGGGAACACAGGAATACTGCAACTACATGAGATAAACAAATTTCTGAAACAAACTGTATGTTTAATTAATAATAAAAATATTTCAAAATCTTCCCCTGAAATAATTATCCACAACATCTACATTCTTCACAGTAAAGTTGATATCTTTATACTGGGTTGCAATACTTTGTGCAAGGGTTTTGAGCTTACAGTGCTTCAGACCAGAAGTACATTTCACACAAAAGTGGGAAATGCACATTTATGTGAAAATCAATTATCCTGAGGGAACTGGAGGTCTGGTCCTGAATGAATGTGAGGAAATCAACTCAGTTTGCCACTACAAAACACTCTTGCTATGTTGACCTTCCACTTCTGTTTCACAGCTGGAATATGAGACCAGGTGAGAAGACAGTATGTAGGTTTGCCATCAACAGGTCTTTAATCTCACCCTAGGCTATGAAGAAATATTGTGTTTCTCTCTCCCTCTTTCTCTCTCTCTTTTCTCTCTCTCTTTTTTTTTTTTTTTTTTTTTTTTTTTTTTTTCTTTTTTTTTTTTTTCCCCTGAGCTCACCTCTAATGCCTGTATTGGTAAAGATAAGTATGGGTTTTGCTGTTTACCAGCTCATTGCATAAATTCAAGCATATCAACAGCACAGAGAAGCTCTTCCAATGCAAAAGGTTTATATTCTTTTTAAAATACAAGCTAATATATTACAGTGGCACCTCTGACTGCTGTGATAATTAAGGGTCTGTTTGTATTTCCATAATAAAATCCTATTCTCTAGTGTGGGGACTGGTAGGTGAGTTATGATTTGTCCAGAAGCCAGAAACACAAGGTTTCAACTAATAATATTTTTTTTCCTTTTAGAGACAGAAAATGTTCATCTGTATTTTTATACAGGGTTTTAGTGTGCAGCCAAATTATTATGCTATTCCCTCAAGAAGTGCCCTGGATCAGCTGCAGCATAAAGTATCAGTAACCTGCTCATCAAAGGGTGCTCAAGACTTCCTTGAAAGTGCAGAGTACAGTAGGTGTTGTTGTGCCAATAATCCACAACACTGCATTATCTAAAGAGCCCTGAATAAGTCTTGACATCACCAATCCTATGCTATTTTTTGCAGATGTCAACAATCTATATGTTGTATCTCATGTCCCAAGTAGGTACTGACATGATTGCTCTCCACTGTTACTGTCTGATTCACTCCAATTTGTAAGAGACCTGAAGCTTAGTCTCTCCCTAATATGACTGTGGTAAAAGTGCCTTCATAAATGAAAGTGATGAAAGAAAACTCCTCCTCTCACCAAATCAAATGTTAGCACCATTTTCCTGTTATTCAGAGTCACCCAGAGAAAACCAAGGAAACACTTCTAATTTCTTATTATGATGCTTTATACATACAGTGTTAGAAGTGTGAGTGTAGCATCCCAGCTTTTTTGCTTTCACTGTGATGTTTTTCTTCTTTCTGCTGTCATATACTTCAAGCTAAGCATTGTTGGAATTAAGTTCTCCCTCAGAAGTTTCCTGCACCATTTCCCAATTCTGCAATGAAGTTACTATAACACACACTGATATCACAAACTAGTATTAAAATTGCTAAAGAAAAATCATATAATACCACAAAGTTCCATATATTTGCAGTTGTCTCCTGTCTTCAGAACTGTCTACTTTTAGACCCTAAGCAATAACATACATGTTTTCCTGATTTTCTTTACATTTTCGCTATCTTCTTCCCTTTCTTTAAATCACTGGAAAACTACATTGAGCCAAAATCAAACAGAATCACAGAATGGTTTAGGTTGGAAGGGATCTTTAAAGGCCATCTATCTCCAACCTCTCTGAAATGAACAGGGACATCAATTAGATCAGGTTGCTCAGATCCTTGTCCAACCTGACTGTGAATGTTTCCAGGGATGGGGCATCCATAACCTCTCTGGGCAACCTGCGCCAGTGTTTCATTACCCTGATCATAAAAATTTCTTCCTTATATCTACTTTGAATCTACCCTCTTTTGGTTTAAATTTATTACTCCTTTTTCTGTCAAACTGCACTGCCAGTGCTTTTTATGCTGCCATGTGAATGTCTTTGCAGTTCAGATTTTGTTCCATTGCCATGCCCAAATGAACATGCTGCCTGACACACCACACAGAAAGCAGTATAGATAGACTTCTGCATGTAAATTTGCCATTTTAATTGGCAGCAACCCCTCCAACTTAAAATAAATAAATTTAAGTGGTCATGCTTTAATGAGTTCCGACATATATCTGAATTCCTTCAATCTGTTTTCAGTCACTATAGTGAAAAAGAAATGGTATTTTATCAGTCATTCCCTGACTCTGGTTTCAAACCAGATGGGAAAGAGCAGAAGCACACACACACAAGATAACTGCAACAGAAATATAACCAAATGTTTTCCACATCTGAGAAGATTGTTTGAGTTCTGACTAGGGTTTAAAATCTAAACAGTTTTTTTAGCCTAGTTACAATCCTTAGCAGGATTACAATTCCTCAATGAGGAAATTTCCTGTCATACTTAAGTCTGGGTTTATTTCTAAATTAAAATTTTAATGGAAAATAAAATAAACACACTAGGGTGCTTAGAAATTCAGAACACTTTTCGACCCCTAAAAGATGGACATTAATGGCATCTGAAACTTTGAATCATCTTGTTTCAAACTGCAATATATCTTGCAATATATTTCTACCTAAACCTTTTTGGAATCAAATTCTCCCTCACAGGCTTCCTGTGCCATTTCCCTATCCTTCAATGAAGTTGCTATTGCACCCACTGATATCACAAACTAGTATGAAAATTAATTAAAAAATCATATAAAACAACAAATGTAGAACTAGAATTTCCAATAGGGAATGAACAAGGAAAGGAAAAAATCTTACAAAACCAGTTTTGGAAAGCAAACAGAAAGTGTATATACAACAACTATTTGAAATTAGTGTCTCAAATTTACCTCAAATTCTGCCTACAGCCAACTCCTAAAAAATCTCTTACTCAAGCAAAAATTATTTCCTTCTGAGGAATCTCACTCTGTTGACACTAAAGCATAATTCATTCCAGAACTAGTGTTTCCTAAACCACTCTTTAATAACAATCTGAAACCAAACCAAACCTAAAGTCTTAATGAATTTGCAATATATTGCCTTTATTCCAAATAAAAGAGGCTTCAGTTACCTTTACAATATATTCAATAAGATGTGCCGATAGCTCTAAGTCTACAGGCTTCAAAGATAAAATAGATTAGACAAAAAAAACCCTGAGTATAGATTAAAATATGTGGATGGCAAATCCATTGCACACAGATTGGAAAGCATTTCTGTTAATCTGTAAAGGTAAACTGAAAGATTTTTGTTATATCTTAGAAAGACAGAAATTTAAGCTGTATAAACATTATAAAATTTGATTCACAAAGCCACAGAAAAGAATTTAAACACACAGAATAAAAAGAAATCCCAGAAGTTAGGGTGAAACTTTATCATACAAAGGGAATTTCCAGAGACTAACTACTGATAGAAAGTAGAGACATACTGGATTTGGAGCAAAGCTATAAAAATCTATCAATATTTCGTGTCTCATATATGAACTTGTACTACTGTCTCTGACCTACATTAATCACAGTCTGCAGATAATAAATAGTTAATTTCAAAAATCACAATTATCCAACAAGTCCTTTAAAGCTCTTTCTTATCACTCACTGAAACATTATGCTTCTATACAAACGATATCATAAACCGCTGTTGCAAATACTACAGCTTCAAATCACATTTATTATTTGCAAATGCTTGTTGAACACAGCAGGTGGCAAAATGATTTAGCATCATGAACAAATACATATGGTTGCTTGAGCCCCAATTTTAGAGTAGATAAACCTATTTTCTGGTCCTACATTTAATGGACTAGAAACAAGCAATATGCAGCTAAACCATCGCACATATTCTGGCAACTCACTACTTCAAATGAACTTTCTCATATGAACTACTGCGCTTAAAACAACTTAAAAACAAATCACAGGTCTCACATATTCAATGACTGGCTCATCTGCAATATTTCCTCTTACAGTTTTCAAGGAGGATTACGCATTATGGAAAAGAAAATGCAAAGGTAAAAGCAAGTGTTGTGTAGTCTAAAATCAATAGACAGAGAGAAGACATTAACCAAGAGGCTAATAAAAAGATGCTGCCCTAGACAGTACCATAAAGAGCCCTGATATATTTTTCTCTTCAGAAATACTATTCCTTATGCCGATTTTCCCTTAGCACTGCAGTAGTTTCTTTGTGTATATACACGTCATCTTATTTTTTTGTCTTGTTCCAATTTTATGTTTGCATTTTATTTTCTCATTTCCTTCCTGCTACTCCCCTGTTTCTCTTTACTGGCTTGATGTTTACACAGACCTTTACTAGAATTGCAGGGTTTGGAGAGATCCCATTTTTCTTCTTTGTTGTAATGCCCACAGTTTTTTTCCCAGAGAAAAGATAAGTTTACCCAGAAAATAAAAAGCTAATACAACCTTTTGCTCATCAACAAAGTATGTCTTGCTGTAGCCAGGAATAAGTTAATAAAACAAGGAAAAAGCTTAGTGGCTTAAAGAAAAAAAAAAAAAAATACACACCTCCTTGGGGTTATGAACGAACAATGTTGTTTTTTCTTCCCAGCGTGCAAGGATTTAATTAAGTGATAACAGTCACCTTGGGGTGGCTGCACAAGGCAATAATATCTAGGTGAAGAAAAATGCTGAAGAGAGTTGAGTACAGTCAATTTATCTTCAGAGAAGGCAATAAATGAACAAAGCATAGGTATTTGGCTGATTGTTTTGGAATGTTTCCATTACTGATAAACATCAAAATAAAAGGACAAAGATTTGGTATTTTCAGTATCTGAAATGCATTAAATACAGAAAGAAACGAAGGAATAAATCACTGTGAGGTCATATCCTAGAGTTCTAATTGCAAACGGTTTGGTAATTATTCAAGCTAAACATAGAACGAGGGAATTTTAATGTTGACACAAAGGATAGAAATACAGCTGAGATGTGTATTTATAGCAAACACAAAACACTGTATGAATTTCACTCTGGAGGAAAAAAATGGTAAGTGTAGATGGAACAAAGTGATATATATTACACAAATATATGCAACTTCGCAGCCAGCAACCCAAATTCAAGGATTTAAAAATATGTTTGTGGGAGCTCTTCGGGAAACAAACAGCAAGCTCAATTATCTGCAAGCCTATGTTCTGCCACCCCCATATGCAGAGAAAGAGATGTGTGAGAAAGAGCAACATGAAACAGAGAAGAAAGTACCAGAGAGAAACATTCTCCTTTACCACAAAGCTGCTAACAATTTGTTTTACATTACTTGCAACATAGGGTTTGAAAGGAACACACGGGCTGTCCTTGGGGAGTGTGATGCGTTCAAAGGGGTCTGAAAGCTATGTAACCAGTATTTCCAGTAACAGTACTGAGTCTTCCAAAACTCAGCACAACTCTTAATACAGCTACAATAGTTCTTAGCCAGCAGCATATTTGGTCAAACAGGCACAAATCATGCTAACACGTAGATGGGAGAAACAGAACAACCACGCCAATAATCTTGGGAATTCATCACATTCCTTTGTCCTTCTCAAAGTGGAAAATCTCACATTCTCTTTTAGTTTTGATACTTTTCCTGAATCTGTCTTCAGCAATGAGGGAATTGATAGCTATTTCCTTGAGTTTACAACCAGTTCAAATACTTCTCACCCACACATCTACACGGAGAGGATGAAACCTACAGACAACTGTTTTTTAACTATGTGGGCAGATGCTCTTTCAAAGAGAAGTCAAGTCAATAATGAATGGCTCACACAGCATCCTGAGGAAAAAAACATGAAATATGTGTGTGTTTGTGAGACAACGTGAGAGCAGGACAGAGTCTGAAGGAAAAGTATTGATTTCTAAAAAACATAAAACATTTTTAACTTGAACATAAACCTTAGAATAAATTTCACTAAGTTGTCTCATTATGACTTCTTGTGTATGTTCAGCTAAAGTATTTAAATAAACACTGCTTATCAGGGCCTGTGTTTTTAAGCCCCTGCAAGTAAGATCTACATTAACAACTGGTCCCACAGCAGTTATTTTCCTTCTAAAAGCAATATGTTCTTTAAAAACACTTCATGAACTACATACATGCATTCATTTCTCACCTGTAGGAGGCTGAAGGTTTATCACCTGCCCTAACACTATTGGCCTTGGTAATGTGACAAACATTTATCCCAGTTAAAACTACAAACTTATAGGTTATTGCCATCAAGACACTAGGGAAAATCTTGCATAATACAGTGACCAAGGTTCCCCTTTCCAGTTACAATGGAAGTTCTGCACAGTCCCAGAGATGGGTCAAACAAGTTTTTGAGCTCCAGGTTTTTGAACTAGAAATATGGACTGAAATCTGACTTCCCAGAATTAAAAGTGTTCCACAAATGCCTCCAATTAAGATGTGACATTAGCTACATGATCAGAGCACTGGTCTTTGAGTTTAAATAAAATATCCATCTCGTGCATGAGATTACACACTCAATGCTCTACATGTTTAGCCATTTTGTCTCTTTTTTTTTTCCTCTCTTTTTCCCTTTTCTTTTTCTTTTTAATAATTATTGGAAATTAATAAGATCTTATAATGTGAAACTTGGACTGGCTTGTTTTCCTGAACTAATTATTGCTTCAGTATCTCCTCCACTAATTCAAGATATTCACCTGTTTTGAGGTCCTGATCAAATATAGCCAGATCAAGCTCACTTCTCTGGGTCCTCCTTCCTGCCTTCAGGATACAGCACACTTCTCATTAATCCAGAGGGTTAAAACCTTGGAGTCAGTTCCAGAATGTGTTGGAAGGACATGAATTTGACGGATTTCAGGGATGGAAAGGAGGAAGATTAGAAGGTCTAACAAAAAATACAGAAAAAACCCATTGATAAGGAGTAAATCTCACAATAGCAGACACAAGCGAAAGCTCACTTGTAGTTGTAGAAAACATAATGAAAAATGAGAAAATATAATGACTATACAGGACAGAATGAGGAACAAAGGGGAACAGAACAACAAGCACTAAAAAGAGAACGGAAGGACCAAAAATGTACAAGAGAAAGTAAGATGACTTTAAGAGAAGATTGAAGAAAAAGAGGGAGACAACTACTAAGTTGCACTTCTAGTAAATAATTTCACAGATTAAATGCCAACCTGTTGCAGACTTTTGTGTGAATATAAAGCTATGGCATCCAGAAATTATTTGGTACTTCAAAAAACTCACAGATAATATCATCTCTAGAGCAGCTTACATGGCAAGTGCACAAGTCAGGACAAATACAGATTTGGCAATGTCTGAACTGAAGCATAGATAAAGAAGGACAATTTCGTTTCTTCTGAATGATCTTTTCCAAACTTTTAATGTTACTTACCTATTCTTGCCAGGAATAACTTTTATTCCTTGCTTACAAAGATTGATACTGTGTCTAAAAGTATGTGTGGAAAATGCCAGACTTCACAAAATGGTAAATTTTCCCACATTATCTTCTTGAACATATCTGCACAACATTTTGTTCTTCCCCTTAGAAATTGCTTCAGACTTTCTGCAGCATTGAAAAAAAAAAAAAAACACTGCTCAAACTGTTTAGCTGTGTGAACCTGTTCAGAGTTGGCAGCTGAAGGCACAGCCTTGAAAAAAATGCTTGTATGCAAATCAAGGGAAAAAAATCTTACAGCACTCTGCTCTTACAGTGGACAACACTGGACAGGTCTCAGCAGAAAATACAAAGTCATTCAGCATTTTCTGAAAATCTGCTGTCACAGAACAAACCCTTTCCCCTTACAAATATTACTATAGGAAGCACTTAGAAATAATAAAAAAGAAAGGAAAAATGTTGTCTTGGGTAAGACAAATGCTTTCCCATTTATGTTAATATCAGTCAAAGAAATTTGGCACATGATGTATACATATGTATATATATATCATCAACGTGGACATCTATTGGAGTGTCAACTTTAGCTGAAGACATTCAACTATCCTATTAACTTCTCCACACCACCACTGCTCATTCTTAAAGATGCAGTATCTGAAAAGCCAGTGTCAAAATGTCAGAGCATCTTGAGTGTACACTGTCATTCAATTCTATATTTGACCAATCAGCCAAACACCTTATTTCTAATTTAGAACTTTCAAAATTTAAACCAGTATACCTTTTTTTCCTTCTAGAATTCTGTTTGTTGTCATAAAGAAAAAAAAAAGTGTTATATGTTTAAACTTGTCTATACCCACATATTTCTCTGTGTTGGATCTAGATCTGTAAAGATCCACAGACCTGTCCAGTAGCGCAAAAGAAACATTCCAGTGATGGTATTCATACAGTTCCTTTTTTTGTACATATTCAGTATGCGATATTTATTTTTTTTTAATTAAAGTGAGCTTTACATTCTACCTTGGTAAGAAACTCAGTGCATATAAACTGTGGGAATTTATCACTACTAAAACCTTGCTTAGTAATAAAGATTATTTCACACTGTTAGATAAGTATATAAATGTTCCATGGAAATAAAGAGATGCAGGACTCCTTGCTTTACTCAGTTACTCCTGTGGATGTTCAGGAGGACATTACACAAAATTAGTTAACCAGGGCAAACCTGACGCAATTTGAAAAGGATTTATTATTGAGGAGCTCTATCCCCTTTTGACATTGCTGCACAATTTGTTAGAAAATGTTTTCCTGGGTAAAATGTATGATGAAGGTTACATTTCCCTAAAATGGATTCAGCCTGCTCACCTAGCTTATAATAAGAATGCAATGGGAACAGCAGATATCAATCTGCTAATATAATGAAATAAATATGATGGGATTTTGGAGAGATATGCGGTCATTGCACACAAGATGTATGTGCTGTTGAGTATCTGATAACACTGGTGGGAAACTTAAGGAATATTTTTTTCCAAGCAATCAGGCTATATCAATTACCAGGAAACAATCCTCAACTAATGCTGAGCATGAGCTGCAAGGAAGATTTTCCTTTTCATCATCTTACTACACTGGCATTTTTAACTGACATGGTAGTATCTTCCCAAACTATAATGATTAACTAAAAATGTATTGACCAATATAGAAGAAAATTAATTTTGGAACATATTACTACAAAGTATAGCTTTCTGGAACATATTACTGCAAAGTACAACACTGAGTAAAAGTACGTGGTTTTAATAAATTATTTCTTTACAAACAACCCCATGCAATGCTATAGACTTGGGGAAGAGTGGCTGAGGAGTGGCCAAGTAGAAAAGGACCTGGGAGTACTGGTCAACAGCCAGCTGGACATGCACCAGAAGGCTGCCCAGGTGGTCAAGAAGGCCAATTGCATCTTGGTTTGTATCAAAAACAGTGTGCCCAGCAGGACTGGGTGCGGTGGTTTGCCCCTGGCTGGAGGTCAGACACCCAACAATGCTGCTCTGTCACTTCCCTCCTCAACTGGACAGGGAAGGGAAAACATAACAAAAGGCTTGTGAAGGGAAGGAGACATCACTCACCAATTACCATCATGGGCAAAACAGATTTTGGGAAACTTTACCCCCATCCCTCCTTTCTTCCTGGGCTTAACTTTATTCCTGATTCTCTACCTACTTGCTCCCAGTGGTGCAGGGACTCAGAGAATGGGGGTTATGGTCAGTTCATCACATTGTTTCTGCCATTGCTTTCTCGTCAGGAAGAGGAATCCTTCCCCTGCTCCAGCTTGGGGTCCATCGCACAGGAGACAATCCTCCACAAACTTCTTCAATAATGAGTTCTTCCCATGTGCTGCGGTTTCTCATGAACTGCTCAAGCATGGTACCCTTTTCCCACAGTCTTTAGGTCCCTCTCAAGAGCTCGCTCCAGTGTGGGCTTCCCACAACGTCAGAATCTTCTTTCAGGCATCCATCTGATCTGGCATGGGGCTCCTCCAGGGGCTGCAGGTGGGTCTCTGCTGCACCATGGATCTCTGGAGAAAAGTAAGCTCATGGGGCCCTTTATTGCTCTCTACAAGTACCTGAAAGGAGGCTGCAGCCAGGTGGGAGTTGGGCTCTTCTCCCAGGCAACTGGCAGCAGGGCAAGAGGAAATGGCCTCAAGCTTCCAGAGGAGGTTCAGGTCAGATGTCAGGACAATTTTTTCACTGAAAGGGTAATTAAAGATTGGAATGGGCTGCCCAGGGAAGTGATGGGAGTCACCATCCCTGGAAGTGTTCGATTTCCAAGGATGGTGAAATGACTGGACGTGGCACTTAGTGCCATGGTTTAATTGACATGGTGGTGTTTTGTCAAAGGCTGGATTAAATAGATCCTGACAGTGTTTGCTAAACTTAATTATTCTATTATTATATTTTTTTTAATCTTCCAAATTTTACATTTTTTCATTTATGGAGTAGAATACATTGCATTATGCAAGCAAGATTTTAAATTTGTTATTTCTTTGGTATCAATTGCAGGCTGAATTTCTGGGAAAAATCAGAACCAAACTTGGTTTTGATTGGTTTGGTTATTCTCAAATAAAAATTGGTTTGGTTATTCCCAAAAGTGTGGTAGGGAGACTATTACATTGCCCATGTTAAAAAAAAATATGATCTTTCTTTTAAACTGTTCTGTTCAAATCCGCTCTCATTTTACCAATTTCTGATTTTTTGAGTAAAAACTCCAGTTTACAAGTCTTGTAGAATTTCTAGCTAACAACAACAAAAATATCTGAATGATTCCATTTGAACACACTGAACTACTGCTAGAGACTGCTGGCATGTGACCAGATCTTGCATTAAAATTTTCACTAGGTCAGTGGTATGTCTCCATCAGAACAAACACTGGCACTTGCCTCATCACATGCCTTCCAGTGATCTGGGAAGAAGGACTTGTCTTGCCTGAGTAGGACAGATGCATGAATCAGATTCTGTGTAAGAGAAACAGAGTGAGGCAGAGAACTGCAAAGGACTGGGCAGGATTAATAAATCTAGGAGCCAAAAAGATTTGGGTTTCTTTTATAATCTCAGAAAAGAGCTTCAAATTAACTGGTCCATATTTAGAGGGTTCTGAATCTTTGATATGAACCAACATGGCAAGGAAGGAGTTAACCAAGTGGAGCTAGATCTGTTAAGTACCTATGCAGATGCAGATAGAAGATTAGGGCTGGTAAAGAGAATGGACATGGAGTTTGTGGGAAATGCTGACAGGATAAACAAGCAAGTGTGAGGCACTGGGAAGAAGAGCATTGGAAATGGGAGAGAAGGCTAGATGAGATAGGCTACATTATTTAGGCACCATGAAAGAGAACCGAGACATATTTTCCCACTATAGCAGATTTCTTTCCAAAAATTGGAATGGCTCTGACAAATTCCAATTCAAACCACTCTTCTAGTATCAGCAAAGCTAGGAAGGATATTGGCAAATTTTAGCACCATAAAATATTCTAAGCCATAAGGGACCCATGAGGATCATTGTGTCCAACTCCTGATTACACACAGGACAACCTAGAAGTTAAACTGTGTATCTATGAGAGTTGCTGAAACACTTGAACACCAACAAGCTTGGACATTACCACTTCCCTGGGGATCTTGTTCCCAATTGTCCACTCTGTGAATTTTTCCCTAATATCCAGGCTTCTCCTGCACTCATGCTAGACCACATAGAAAATTATCATTTATTTTAGTTACCCTGCTCAAATGGCAAAAATACATGTAATTATCCTAAAACTATATCTCTTCCAATAAACTATGCTGGCTTCAGCAAGACTTCCTGACTTTTCCATTTTTATTAGTAGACCATAAGAAATTACATCTAGAACAATGCAAAAAGAAAAGCATTAAGATTGTAAAGTTGAGGGCTGCTAAGTAAAAAAGAATTCCACAGGAACTCCTGCCTCATTTATTCCATGTAATAGATAATGCTGCCTTAATGAATAGCTATTTGGTATTTTGTTTTCTCTTCAGTCTTCAATGTGTGGCCCTAGGCCTTATTTACTGCATTCTATGCAAACCATTCTCTGAAGACAGAATTGCAAGCTTCCTTGTGGGTTTTTCCATGATGCTCATCACTACAGCATCCGAGTGCTCATAAACATTAATTTATTTTTCAAAATTACCTTGTGAAGCTGTAGAATAAGGGAGAAGACATAGCCCCTAACAGTGCCCACATCATTATTGTCACTGATCAATGTTGAATACAACAATTATCTTCACTAGATAAGGATCCTAATTTCGCAAGTATAATTGGATATCCAACAAAAGGAAATACAAACCAGGGTATATAAGACTGAAGGGCAGGCTGAAGTTCTGTAACAACAAAACTATTAGATGCCCAAAAGTCCAACAATGACAGTAAAAATTACTTAAAGGCCTTAAGGGTAAATATACACCCATGTTTTTTATTCCAGCTGCCTGATATCAAGTAAATAGGGCTGTTCCTATTAACTGAGGGCAACATCAGAAAAACTTAAGTTCTGCAATCTCATTGCTGCTATATAGTGAGATTTAAATCTTTTCTCTTAAGCAACTGGGTGATTCTCTAGAGAAGTTATGCACAAATCCTAACCTGTTAGCCATCTTCATGAAAAGAGTGAGATATTCCTGATTGTGAAACTGGAAAATGTTCCATTTACACCAACCTAGGTTCATCTGCAAGAAGAAAACCTGCATGTATGTGTGTGTCTGTGAAAATTACAGAGTCAAGAGGGAGCAAGTTCCTCAACATTGGGAATAAAGAGTAAAACCCCAATTTACCTGCCAAAGTAATGCTGAGTGATGATGGATTCCCTACATGGCAAGTGGTGTCACAGCCTGAATACCTGAAAGGGTGAGGGTTGAACAGGAGGTCTCAGATGCAGCCAGTCTGCACTATTAAGGGATTTAAAAGCAGCAGGGACCAGTTAAAATCAGTCTCCCACTTTTAGGAATCAAATGCAGATAAATGGATAGTGGGCTTAATATTACCAAGTTAACTTCAGAGAAAACATGCTGCTAAATACTATGTAAACTTCTAGAAACTGAGGAGGAACACTGGACACCCAACTCCACAAGAACCACTGCTTGTGTGATTACTTTAAGACATAGGGCAATAAATAAGAAAACAACAGCACTAGTTATGCACTGAATGAGAGCTAGTAAATTTAAGCTTTGTGCAGTAGGGGGTGATCAAAATTTTCTTTTTCCTCATGTTATCTATTAATATTTGGGACTCTAAGCAGTCACCAGGAGCTTGCTAAAGTTTTCAGAGCTAGCCCCAGCACACTCCAGCCATATCTTCACACTTCTTGTCCTATTCACACTAAAAGGCAAAATACTGAACAGTGTAAATACTGATGATTATAATAATGATCCCAATAAACTTGATATAATCTGAAATACATTTCATTTTTTACAGAAGCCTAGATAATACATTCTTCTCAGTGAACATAGGTATATTTTTACAGGAGCTGGACAAAATTTTGGTAGTGACTTAAAAATAGTCCTTTGCTATTTGAAACATTCACTTTGCTTCAAGTGAACTGTGAGGACAGAGATATTCTGCCACAGAGTTCAACTGTCCAACAGCTTCTTTATACATTTATACACGTTTATACATAGTGAACTTGAAGGAGTGAAAGCCTTGGAGGAAAGGCAATTTTTGTAAGCTAAGTTAACCTTGCATCTGGGGTTTATTAAGATAACCTCTGAATAGAAGGACTTAGGGGAAAATTAGCAATGGATAGATTAATTTAGATCTACCTAATCTGAATTTCCTGCACTTCCTGCAAAGCATATACTACTGGCTATTTGGTGGACAAGACACCAGACTAACTGGACAGCAAGTCTGACTCAAAATAGCAATACCTATACTATACACAAGAAAAAAACCCCCAAGAAACAATGAATTACAGAAGCAGCAAAGATATCAAAAATCAGAATCTACTGAAAACATGACAACAACAAAAGACTTGCACTTTAAGAGTGTGCAGACCTTGCGTTGGCTTGCTGCAGAGGGGAGAATTTCACCCTTAGATGGTTGGCCTTTTCACTACAAGAGTTTCCAATAGAAAAGATAAATGCTAAAGAGAAGACAGAAGAAAAAAAACTTTCTGTTCCCTAACTTGTAACTCATTTGCTTCCTCACTTTTATATATACTCATAATACAGACATATATATAGAATAAAAAGAGAGAAATCAAAGTATGCTCACTCATAAAGACTTGCTGTCTTTGACAGATTAAAAAAATCTTCAAGGCACTGCTTCTGCATTCAAAGAACTAACATTGTGCAAATTACTGGGAAGAAAGAATAACTAAACTCATCTAGCAGCTCAGTTTAAAGATGTCATGCTGCTTTATCCCTATCATTAAGAGACTTATTTTAGTGTCTTTAACTATTAAGCTTTAACTTTTTTCAGCATCGTCACACTGCCCCTTGACTCATAGACAGACTTACCTATGTTATTTTGAGGGGTTATTGCTTCTGCAACTGACTGCCTGGAGGGTTTCCAATATTCTGCAGTAAACTGTTGCTAGATTTTCCATTATCACTAATCAGCAAGATAAATGCAGTCAGAAGGACAGAACATTTCTGCGGTTAAAGTTATTTATTTTCAAAAAACTGTAGGAGTGTTTGCTATTCAAATCTTCTGTAGGCTCTACAGTGTCAGCATTAATTTACTGGGATTATTACCATCTGAGCAATAATGTTTTGGCCTGGATAAACTTAATTGGTGCTTTTCTTTTAGGTTCCTTTAAGAGAAGAAATGACGAACATGTAAAACTGACTGGTTTTTAAACTGTCATGCATTTTAAGCAATGGAAGGGAAAGAAAGACAGGGACAGGAGAAACACTTTAATCCTGAATAGAGACATTACAGCTGAAGCACATTCACAACTGTTCTTTACCCTGGCTCTCTTATTATTTTTGTAAGTCTTTATTTAACAACATTCTTTAAAAATAGATCATATTACTCTAAATATCTTGGTCCTGCAAGACCCTGTAAGCCTAATCTATGGCTTACATTCTGATTCTGCCTTTTAGGTTCCCCTTTTTTTGTACCTCTGATACCATGTGCTAATAACGAGAAGAATGTGATAAATGAGGTCACAAGTTCTTCTGCATGAGAGAGATTTCAAAGCACTGACAAAGACAATTTAAAAATTATAGGAGACCTAATTTAATAATCAAAATCTCTTCAACATTTAGCAATTAATTGCACAGTATACATGCTGCCTGCAGCCAGCCCATGCTCTTGAAGTCCACTGTGTCCCGACTAGGCTCAGAAATCCATTGTGTCCTACTGGAAACAGTAGCTCTTTCAATTTATAAAGATGAAAGAAACTCACTATAATTTCTATATCTTTTACTATTTTCTTGTCAAAATGTTTATTAATGAGGAAGAAAAATGGAATGAAAGGAAAAAGAAGATACAGTCCTTCTCTTCTCCGATTCACGTTTACTTTTTTCCCAAACTTGCAGCTGGCTTTGGCATCTGCAAGTACTACTTTGGGACAGGTACTTTACATCTACCACCCATCCATTCTTGTAGAGAACATGGCGCATCTCCTAAAAAACTACAAGCTTCCTATAAACCTGCACTCAACATATAAGCATCCAGCAGTGGTCCCACAGTCTAGTATTCAGCTCTCCAAATGCAATCACAACAGCAGAGGTAAAAAGCTGGTTCTAGGTATTGTGGAAATAAAAATTCCTCTTCCCACACAAGCTCTTCCAGTGCTGCTAGCAGAGACAAGCAAATAAAAGACAGAAGAAGGGTGTCACGGGAATGCTGGAAATTCTCTTTATAAGTGTCACTTCTGGAGTAGCATAAATGTCATGCCTTTTGGGGGAACAGGTTGTTTTTAACCCTTAGGTCTGCTGGGTGGTACCTAAAATAATTAAACCTGACATTTCTAGGGTTAAAACGTCAAGAAGGAGAAAGAGCTGAAAAAGGAAATTCCCCAGTTTCTTAGTAATGAAAAGCTGAGGGTATACCTTCTGTGGTTGTCTGTGAGATGCTTTCACATCCGTGTGTCAAGGGTTTTTCAAATTGACAACTTGCAAATTTGAAATACAAAAATGCCCAAAGCGATATTTTAGTGGCTCAGGGAAACTCTTGTACGGGAAAAAGAATTCTTAAGTGAAACGTCTCTAGAAATCACACAGGGCCTGACCACGATACTCTAATTATGCTAATTGCTTCAATGCCCTTGCTTTATTTATGCTGAGCAGCTAAGATAAATAAAGGAAAATTGCTTTGGATCTAACTGTATTCATATCAGAATGCAAACTAGCCTGTGTTTGTTATGTGATTGCTGATCTGTTTACACTAAATTCTGCAGGTAATTGCAGTTTTGATTGCACATTTATTTCTAGCTGCACAGGTCCCAGGACTAGGTCTGTCTGTTTTTATAATTAAACCGTTTTGTAATATCTAAACTCACTAAAGAGCAAAATGATGCTTTAAGAATTTACATATTTTATGCATTAAAGATAATACTTAGGTACTCAGTGACAGAGAGGAAAAATTCTGTTTATTACAGAAAAATGGACAGCATGTTCTGGATTTGAAGA
The DNA here is from genome assembly GCA_013400575.1 of Peucedramus taeniatus. Lineage (NCBI taxonomy): Eukaryota > Metazoa > Chordata > Aves > Passeriformes > Fringillidae > Peucedramus > Peucedramus taeniatus. Next base: position 21,465 of record WBNO01011955.1, read on the forward strand.
AATTTGAGACATCTGTTCCAAGGCCTGTTCACTGAGTGGGACAGATGTCCTCCGCATCCCCGTAATCTGTTATACAACACCTACTTTTTGAACTTTCAGTTGTAACTTTCATATGAGTAAAACATGTTAACAGAACAAGGCTGGGGTTTGGTGATTAACCACAGACCCTACGTAAAAGTCAGCACCTGATGGAAGTTTTAGAAATGGAAGTCTCTCCCTGGGAAGAATTGGAAGCAAATAAAATGTTAATGTGTCTTTAGCTCAGGCTCTCAAGACAAATTGCCAATATTGTCATAGTCTTTCAACCTTCCTCAAAAAGAAAACAGTATTATTCCCATGTTGCAAAGTGTAGAAAGTGTATAGACGTGTAGAAATTTAACTTGTCCACGGGCCACACAAGAAATTTGTGTCAAAGATGGGTATGAAAAGGATTGCCTGAATCCATATCTTTTGCTTCAAGCACAAAATTATTATTATTACTTATACATCACTATAAATGTGTATGGCATATTGCAGACAGATAAAGTGACAGGTACTGCAGAGTTGACACTCTCAATTATAAAACCATCCTTCTGTCCTTGGTGATGAATTTGAGGTGAAGAAGCTTTCTATTTCTTTTTCCAATGTATTTAGCACCTTCTGAAACCTTAACTTGAACTTCAGCTGTGGTTATTTCTTCCTTTCCACCTCCCTCAACATGTAGGCACCAATTCTAATCTTTTCTTCCTTCTGTCTTTGAGAAATGCCCATTACTATAACATTACAGAGTAAAACTCCCTAATCTCAGTATTACAAATTTAGAGCAATGTCATCTCTCTGTGGCTTCTTCATCCATCATCAATTCCAAAATCAGTAATACAGTCTGTCTCACTTAATGGAAGACTTAATATCAGCCTATGCAGACTGGTCTGGCAAGCCTCTTAGCTAGTTTATGCTGTAGCAGCACACTGTGATAAGGTGAGAATCAATAGGCTGCTTGTACCTTGTGTGCACCAAGTGTAGAGCTGAAGGCCAAAGGAGTTAAACCTCTGGAGAAGTGCACAGCAAGACATAAAACTCAGCAGTGCCACAGCAACACAATGCATTCCTGCTACAATAAAGCTTGCAACATTAGCAATTTACAAAATATCATAAAAGGCACTTTTACATGAGAAAAGATGCTTATTGAATGACAAAATATAATTGCCAGCAAAACCAGTATGAAAGTAATGAGCTAAGGTTTATAAAACCTTTCCTTCAAATTCTTTCCTCCTGATTCTCTGAGTCCCAAGTTGTTGTTGGGATTTCACCCACACTCAGCATTTTGGGGATGGCAGCAATTTTTCAACTGCCACTTACTCTTCAGCACTTCACTCTTTGCTCTGCCACCACTGAATACCTTTGTTTGTCTGAGTTTGATTTTTCCATCCCTATAAATTATATAAAGCTTTTGTGAAATTAACACAGCTTCATCAGGACCCATACCTTGAAAACTCTTTAGTGTTTTCTCTATTGAAATGAGAATATGAGAAGTGACAGATTATTAAGTCTCAGATTTTGTTTAAAATTTTTCTCATGAAAGCATGGAGATATTTTTTATAGCTTGGTTGGCAAGAGGATGCTGCATAAGAGATAAAGCTCACTAGTAATGCAATATGGAAACACCTTAACAAAAAGAGAACCAGAAAATGAACAGGAATTGACTATCTTCAACAAACTGGAATTTTTAACCTTAAAATAAATGGGAATTTATTGTTTCCAATTTTAAGCAAAACTGTCTTTTTCTCCCCATTTGAAATGGAGCTCCTCAAATTCTAATTTTATTGTAAATATTTTTGTTATAGAAATTTCTCTAATAAAAAAATTGTATTCTCAATTAGTTACCCAGTTTTCTTTCAATATCAGCATCTAAAATTTAAAAGAATCACCCATTTAAGATCTTGGAAATAGCTGAAAAATAATTTTAAAAGCCCAAAGACACTTAAAACCTCCCATTAAAAACAACAATATCTCCTGTTCAAAAGAAGTCTGTATATAGATGTTGCCATACAAAATTTTTCACCCCAAAGATGAAAGATACAAATCCACAAAACTAGTCAATATAACTCTTCATACTCACAGCCTGTATTCATATTTTAAAGAAGAAATGGCAGCATATTTGTTTCAAAAGAGACATAGCTGAATCTAATGTTGTCTGAAGCATCATATCTTTCAACATACCCTTAACAGAAAGAGCTCTTCTTGAACTTTCTCCAGCTGGGGTGAAGTGGTACTGAAATAAAGAAATGATCTCTTCATTTGGCATCCCCAGATTATTCCTCCATCTATTTTCCTTAACTGCAAGGTACACGAAGCTGTCACAATTTAAAGACTCATTTCTACAAGCCTTAATTATACCATCTATAGTGAGATCAGTGCTGTAACAGAGAAGGACCCAAATACTTCCAGCAGTTCTGTCTTATGGTCATCTCCAACTTTTTGCAGTCTCAACATAGCAGAAAGCTTCTACAGTATGCAAATTATGTTCAAGTTTGAAGTTGTTTATATCCTGAGGCTTTTTTCAGGTTCTCATCTATGCAAATGTAATGTTTCAATCACGTTATTACAATGATAACTTTTACTTTATGCACTATTGCATAAAGTTAAACACTATTAAACACTATTAAATACTATTAAACACTATAGTTTAGTTCAATTTCACCTACAAATTCTACTGCCCTCTTCTGCATAGGATAAACCTGCACTTCTGCAAAATGAATTATTGCTCTGTTCTGTGTGACATACTAATCTTAAGAGTATTACACTGTGGCAGACAATAGTATCTAGCTCAAATGGAGTAGCCTGGTATTTCTGGATTCCATTCCACATGCTCTGTGTGGATCATTTTTTTTTCCCACATTATTGATATTTAACTGATATTTAACAATCACCTAAATACACACCTTACAGGTACATACCTTTGTAGGTTCAACCCTTTGAACCTACAAAGACAAGCTGGGAAGTGAATAAATCTCTACAGACTCGGAGGGAAGAAATCTCTGCATTTCCAGTTTGTCTTTAATTTTATTACCACTACCAACACTGGAATTGCTTTAAAATTTTAACCAAGATTATGTTGTGAGAAAACTCACTGTATTGGACCAGGTTTATCTGAAGACAGGAGTATTTTATAGTTCTCAGGCACATGGTGTGGTTCTTGGGGCATCCTGTGCAGGGTCAGGATTTGGACTCAATGATCCATCCTGATGAGTCCTTTCCAAAATCAGCATAGTCTATGATTCTGTGATTTTAGATGTGCTTTTAATCTGTACATAATGAAAAAGAATTCTGTGTTCCAAACAGCCACATCCTGTCCTCCTACAGCTAGAGTAAAAGGCTGTAGGAGATTGGCCAGGTGATTACCAAAACGCTACAAAAGAAAGAAAAAACATTTCCTCATCTACCTATGTATAAAACACATTTTTGCAGCCAGTCCATGGACTATACCACCCACTCCCCTTCATACCAAAAAGGCTGCATTTTGACTCTTCCAAGACAAATAAGGACAAATAAGGACTTTTCACTTCCACATGAAACCAATTTTAGCTCTCATAGAAAGGTTAGGCAAGGTAGAGGTGAGTTAGATCATGCAAAATTGTGCTCACATTCTTGATGCACTACCTTGATATTGCACCATGTGTGCAATCCTACACATAGTATGCACCACTGGAATAAGTCTTTTGTACATGGATCCTGAGTTTGCTAGGGCTTGAAGAGCTGACTTTAAAGATGTATAGACTCCAGCTACTTCACCTGCATTCTGAGGTGGCAGCACTGTTGATTTAATTATAAGTTCTTTGGATTCAGAGACAGACAAAAATGAGCACATGGAAGAAAATTTTCATGAAATATGGAAGTTTACTCAGTTTGTCTTTCAGTTCAGATGCTATCAGGTGTCTCTGAAACCACTGAGATCAAGGCACATCAGCCTAGAGATTCCCTATTGCCCTCTATTGGAGCAGGAGAGTATTTTTGTTTCCCAATCTGTCAAGTTTCTGAGTGAAGACTTACTATGTGGTAATTGTACCTGTCACAATTATGCCACTTACAGAGACATAAACCTGCCTTCAATTATATTAAAAGATGGTGTTTCACTTTGCCATATTTTGATTTTCACTGTTTTAACTCAGAGGATGGTTCATACAGAAACGCCTCATATCTTTCTGATGAGTAGGATTCTGCCAAAGTATGTTAGACCAAGCATTTTTTAATCCTTTCAAAGTGCTTTACACAGTATGCAGAACACGAGTACTTTTCCATCACATTTGGGCAGACACTAATACTAGTAAAGAAGAAAATTTTTGTTGGCTACTAACCATCATATGTTGAAAAATCTGAATACAAGTAATTATTTTCATGCAATTTCCTTCCTCCAAAATAATCCCAAAGTGTGTATTAAGCAAACCTTCGAGTGAAGGAATGAGAATATCTCTGAAAAGTGAGTTCTGATAGAGGACACTGAGCCAGGTAGGAGGCAGAAGTTCCCCAGGAGTGGGAGTGCCCAGTGAGATTTCATCTTCAAACTGCAACATCATGAGAAAGCAAAAAGAGTCAAAATGGTAAGAGGTGTGGACAGATAGGCTATGGGTAAGATGGAGGACTAGTAAAGTTATTTTGAAATCCTGATAAGAACTCCAAATGAAGATGATTTTACACTACTCCTTGAACTAAAAACTAAGCCTGGGCTTTACTCTTTCCAGTCCCTTTGATTTAAGAATCCTCATTATGCTAAGCTTGTTTTATTGCTGGAAGGTGTAGGATATAGTTCTTAACAAGAAACTGTACTAACTACCACAGGACTATTTATTTCACTGTCTTATTTGCTTTTGGTGCAGTATTATAGTATCCATTATAACTAACTGTCCAGAAAAAATTGCTTAATCCGTTTAAACTAAGTTCTGACCAGGAATGAAAGTTACTAAATTATCAAGGCACTAAAATTAAGCTCTTTCCTATTCTGCATTTGTAGACTGTTTTAATAAATATTTTGTATCAAGTGACTTGATTTTTGTTGATCTCATTGCCACTACCATGTGCTTTAAACCTCTGGAGAATTCAGTCCAATGATCCTCCATGACAAAAAAGATTTTTTCACCAGTGGTTACCTTCATTATTTTACAGTTCCATCTTGGGGAAAGTGAGTGTATGTACTGACAAGACTATAAAGGACTACTATAATAACATTATAGAATTAGCAGCTTCTTACTCGGAATTAAAAATACTTGAAAGAAATGTACACTTTTCACTTGTAAAAATGCAGCAAAGGCTGTACAAACTAAAGGTTGCTTGAAATGAAGAATAAGGTTTTCATACAAAAAAAATGATTGTACAGATATTGTTATTTTTTATTGTGTAGAAGTGACTTAGAAATAGTGCAGGTTTATCTACAGATAATTCTTGCTGGAGACCTACAGGACCTTCAAACATAGCCTGGACATAAGTGAAAGGAAATCATTTATACCTGATAGCTATGAAAGGTCATGAGTGGAGAAATAAATTCTGGATCTTGTAGGTCTAGCCTTAGGGGAGGGAGGGAGTGAGGGAGGGAGAGGGCATATCAGTGCTATGATCTGTGTAGGGTTTTTACTTGAATGTGAGTACATATACATGCATACAAACCACAGAAAACCTTATTAAACAGCAATGATTCACATTTCCATTTCTTCACTTCTTTATCTTTCTTGTTCTCTTCTCATCTATTCTCCTTTGGTCCATAGTCCTGCATTCCTCCAATTCACTTGTGTTAGACTCTTTTATTTCTAGAGTTTTGAAGGCTGTCTTACTGTCAAACTATGCTTCCTAAATGCTAAAGTGAGAATTAAAAGTAATTCCAAATACTAGATCTAATGGCATGCTAGGGAAACTGACACTCCAGCCCAAAAAATGCACCTGCAAACCCTCCTGCACAGTAGGTCATAAGTAGAAGGAATTTAAATGGTCTGATCCCCACCTCATTTGGGAACAGGAGAATGGGACTTGTTATGCTCTTATGGCATTGTAATTGAACTAGTGGGAGGAGTCTTGGAGAATTTGAACTAGTTACCACTTTGCATCAATGGGTACCCATCAAGACACATTTCTTGATAAAAAAAGCAAGATATGAGGATGTACTACAAGAAGAGAATGCTCATGCCTGCAGGCCTTGTTCTTGCCTAAACAGCAGCTTTGCATCCCAATTGGTTTCAGAGTAACAAAATTCAGTTAAATACATGTGCTCTGTTCTATGTAACAACCTTTACACGGGGCTATAGTCCTTAAGAAAGAAACTATGAACTTCACTTGCACTATTTTAAGTTAACTGCCTCTTAATAATACTGAAAAATAGTTGAACAACAGCTAATAACACACCTTACTAATTTCTAAACTTTTTAGGGGTTTACCCAGGACTATGCATCATCAGATGTTTGATTATGGGCATAGAGTTTATGAGTATGCAGACAGCACTGTTTGTGTGTTTGTATACGAACAGTATTTGTATAGGTTTAGCACTTAATTATTTTTTTTTTTTTGTTTCTATCTGTGAGACAGCATAGCTGAAAATGTCTAAGGTTTCTGCAAAGGATGGGTTTAAAATAAATTAATCCACTACGAAAGTTAGGCAGGAGAAGTTATTTTAGGAAAAATAAACTTAAAGAAGAATAACAGCAGTAAGCAAAGAGCCAGCTGTTTCTGTTTTGATTTATTCCATACTTCAGAGATGCTGCTTCTATAGGGAACAATATGCAAGACATTGGAAATTCAGAAGGCATTTCTTTTGTGTATCATAAAAATGTGCTGCTAACCTACAATACCCTCATAGAAATACAATTCAATAAGGAACTCAGTTGGGAAGGAGCCTCAATAGAACGACATGAAAAAATGGTCAATACAAGAATGATTTAGTTTACCTTACAAGGGATTTCTATGCTGGAAATAAATAGGGCTTTGAAACTTTAAAAATAAAAGTCAAGATAAACACAGACCTATATTTTTAATTCTCACACATATTTAATGTGACTTTTTAGCAGATCATTGCCTCTGAATCATCACTTCTATCAAGCCTATCACTTGAGAAGTGTTACAGCACTTAGCCCTCAGGGCAAAGATAAGTCTTTACCATTGTCACATACAGCATATTGAGCCATATTATGCTGAATGGGAATAGAGTACACTGTGGAAACAGTACTGAATCTTGCAGAATATCCTGAGATACTTATCAAGCTGTTAAAGGAGACATCACTCTTTTGTCTGTATTGCCCTTGACACATCCTAAAGGAAAGTATCTGGAAATTCTTTGTTTGTTGAAGAACCCTCAGACCCCTCAGGTCTAATGTAGGTTAAATGTCCCACAGGTCTCTCAAGAATGGAAAAACACCTTGAAAACCACTATCTGAATTCACCAGAAACAAATAAATAATGGCACTGAATAAGTAAGACTGAACATACCTAACAAAATGTAAGTCTGAAAATCCACATGCATCCTAAAGCAGGAATAACTAAACCTGGTCATCCGGGATATCAAAACAAGTCAACATAACATAACCAGAACCAAATTCCAAAAATCTCCCCCAAACTGTTACCAGCAGGGCTTAAATGAATGATGGGAACATTACACATATTTTCAAGGATAAATAATTATCTGCCTGCATTCAGGATTTGCTTATTGATTAACACACAGGGAGCACAGCAAACATCCTGTATGACAACTTCGGATTTTTTTCACTTACTCCTTGCATTTAGATCTGCAATTTATTTACTTTACACAATTGTCTGTGCAATATTTTGGAGGGAGAAGTTGGTGACAAGAAAACAAATAGAAATTTATACAGTGACCCATGGTTTTGTTGTTTTGTTTTGTTTTTAAAACTTTGTTTATTCCTGATTTTGTAACAGAACTGAATGATGCAGTTAACAACTTTAATAAATGTGAGAAATAAAAAATATAATTTTTGTTGCTTTTGTTTTTTTCTACATTCATAAATGTTGCAATAGCCAATATAACTTTCCCAGCACACCATGAAATAATATTTTTTCTTTCATATTTTTCCACAGGCAAATCACAGAAACATTCATGGCTTTCCAATCTTAACAGAAATAGAATAAAGAAAACGAAAAATAAAACCTCAACCTCTTCTTTAGATTAAACAAAATAAAACATCAACAAAACACAAAACTGACTTCTGGTCTCCAAAATGCATTCATGCTTTCTCTTAGCAATCAGTTTCACCAGACCGTAAGAGCTTAGAGACACAATGTCACGTGCATCTGCTAGGTCTCCTGTGCTGGAATGTGTAGCAGGTGAGATGCCAGCATGGAAGCATGGGAGGCTGCCAAGGGCCATGTCCTCTATTTGTTTGCCAGCCCAGCCAGGGTGATGGAGAGCAGTGGCAACAAGAAGCCCTTCCTGGCCAGCCAACGTGCTGCCGCTGCAGCCTGGCAGGGGCCGCGTGTCAGGGCTGGGGCTGTGAGAGGTGAGCAACGCTGCGCCGCTGCCCCGGGGCAGCAGCAGCTCCTGTCCCAACATCAGGATGCCAGCTGATATTTTTCCACCATACAGACAGATCACAGAATGTTCTTTGGAAGGAACATGCAAAGATCATCAAGTCCAGCTCTTAAGTGGATGGCCCATACAGGGATTGAGCCCACAGCCTTGGAGTTATGAGCAACTTGCTTTACCTCTACAGGTCTAAGTTTTTGAATAATCTATGCCAATAGAATTTCAAAGCCAGTTAAACTCCCATGTATGATCACTGATGCAAAATATGTACATGTTTACATGATATTTCAGTTCTCAGCTTCCCAGGGATAATGTGATCAGCATGCCATTAGGGGAGCATGGAGAAATCTACTGTAGACAAAGCACAAGGGAAAATGCTGGTACAGGTGCCCAAATAAAACAGCATTGTTAAAAACAAACTAAACTGAGACTGCAGAGTACATAGTGATCATAACACCCTACTCCTTAAGCAGATTTAACTTTTAAAAGTAAGGCCTCTTAAATTTCCCTAATCTTGGAAAAATTATCTGTTTTATATGAACATGAATTGAGGATGTTTGAAAATTACTATTTTGTAACACTTGTCTTGATATAGAAACAATAGAGAGAATAAAGAATTCTAACAATATCTCTCTTCACCTCAGTGCTGAGATGAAACAACCTGTAATTTCACTCCTAAGACTACTGACTGAAGTCAAACAGAAATTACAAGTTATATCAAACTGTACATGCAGACTGCAATGTGGATAAATATCCAAAGGGATTAGGTAAGACCACCAAATTAATTTCACTTGTGACCTATTCAGATTCAAAATCAGTTTCTTACCATTACTATTTTATTAAAGAAAACCATTCTTAAACAATTTATCCAGTGTATTCCCCGAAACATGCATTCAATCAATTTCAGACATCCATTTTTTTCCTAGACCTTTTTCTTCCCTTCTTACATACATATTTTGCTCTATCAGAACAGAAAAAAAAAATATTTTCAGATAAGGATCACCAAGGATCCAAACTATTCCATGCCTTCCTTGTGTTGACAGCTGGCAGAATACAGCATAGTAAAATTCAATGTCACTTTAGAAAGAACTTATTAGGGCAACTTAATAGTTGCTGACTGTATCTAAGCCACTCTAATATTTTAAAGATTTTCATTAACTAGCTTCAAGTTCTTACTCACTGTACCTCAATTTTCAGAACTCAGTCAGATGAATGAAGGCAATGACTGCTGTCAGTTTCTTCTTTGCTGTGTGATCTCAGTATCCTCTGGGTAAGGTTAAATATTATATGTAAAAAATTCCGCCCCAAATTTAAATTTTTGTAAACAAAACATCATGGAAAAACACTTCTCTAAGCACAGCACAGAGTCACTGAGTGCAATGTAATCATCAAGGAAAAAAGCCAGGCCAAGGCCAAGGGCATCAGCTTGTGTCCTGAGACAAAATAATGCTGAGAATTCACTGATGTCCATCTAAAGGGCTCAGCCAGTTTAGCCAAGTGAAACAGAAGGCATGGACAATTACTAGTCCATTTACAGTGCACTCATCCATGTGTTATAAATCAGAAGCTGAAATCATCAACTCTCTCCAAAGTACTTGTAGTATCACAGTTCTTTCTGTCTAACAAAGCTTGTATGAAAGCTTATTACAAAACTTAAAAAACTTATTTATAATAGAATCTTAGCATATATCTGAAAAAGCACATGATTCCTCATGAGGGGAAGTGAAGGGGCAGACACTGATCTGTAGGGTCCAAGGAAATGGCATGGCACTGTGTCAGGTGAGGTTTAGGCTGGATATTAGAAAATGTTCTTCATCCAGAGGGTGTTTGGGCACTGGAACAGGCTCCCCAGGGACATGGTCACAGCATCAAGCCAGACACAGTTCAAGTGTTTTGGGCAATACTCTCAGGTCCATGGTGTGACTCTTGGTGATAGTTTGGTACAGGGCCAGGAGTGGGACTCAATGATCCTCATGGATCCCTTCCAGCTCAGGATGTTCTATGACTCTGATGATAACAGCAAGGACAGCATGTAAGTCATTGTGGAGACAAGACTATTTGACATTTTATAATGTTAATTGCCCAAATTATCTTCTTTCTATAGATATGACAGTAAAGATAGCACTTTCACACACTTGGGCAGCCTCTACTGAGCAGAAGGAATGACTGACATGTAGAACCATCTGCAATGTTAATCTCCTGTTCATTATGACAGGTAAATAACACAAGGTTGGCAACTACTGAGGAGTGCTTCTATAAACAGGTTCCCTATATGACCAACAGCAGACATATCATAGGATCCATAGAGCAAGTCTCATACACAGTGCCTAAAAGAGAACGTTACCAATATTTTATTACCAAAGATTTTTCCTCATCAATCTCATTCAGTATTTCAGCTTCCCTATCGATTATCTGGCAGTTTTTAAATGTCCAGAGACTGAATCCAATCAAACCTATTGAAAGAAGCAAAAGCGATCAAACTGATGAGCACATATTATGTTATTTACAACACAAATAATTTGGTTCATGGGCTTTTCTCAAATAAAGCAGTGGGCTGAAATAGCCAATGATTAAATTATGTGGAAAGCAGCACACTGAATTTGAAGGCCTCAATTCACAATACAAAGATTCAGAACATGAAATATGAAGTTAAAAGAAATTTCTCCCATTTCTGTACATAGTTATAAACAGACAAGAGTTATAGCTCTGTCTGTATCAAAAATTGTAAATATTTTTTTATCTATACGCCTACTAATATACCAGTAAAATAACTAATATCCATCACATCTGTTTGATGTTCTATATCCAGAAATGTCATATAAACTTTCAGCAGTCAGCTTAGAAAAATCTTTGCCAAAGCTGAGAGGATGAACAGTTTGGTTCAACTCCACTTGTTACACACTTAGGTGCTCTGATCAACAGACCAGGAGGTCCTTCATATTGAATGAAGCCCTTTGTGGTCTGATCCCACCCTCATCATGAAGCAAAAAGCATTTACAGGTCATTGGCTTAAAACACAGAGTACATGGAGTTTAAAAGGATGCAGAGCATTTTCAAAAGAAAAGCCTCTTTAGTTTTGAAAGTGCACTGATATTTAATTTAAAAAAACCCAAAACCAGCTACTAAAAAATATCCACATCCATAAGAAGTGAAGCCTGTAGAAAAAACAAGCCCTACCTTCTCAACCCTGACTACTAATAGGAAGAGGTATCTACTCACCTACTAAACACAAGAAAATTCATTGTGAGGTTAGTCCCAAGTCCAGGCTGTCCTAGCTCTGGCCTGTTAGAATAAGAAAAAAGACCAACAGACATGCTGGGAACAAGTAAAATGAAAGGATGGGCTGAGATGCATATCTTTGAAAGTTCATGTAACCATCTGAATTGAAATCCTGATTCAATGATCTTGGCAACTGTTGCCAGCTTCATTAAGATGTCATGCCTATAATTGGAAGCTTACTTAATTTCAACTTTGGAACACAACAGTAATAAAATCAATAAACAGAGCTCTTCTGAGGAAAACTCAGGGTATTTTCTTTTTCTAGAGTTTCATATATGTTCATATTTTATCTTGGGACTTCAGGAGTGCTATGAAAGTTATATTGTCAGTAGGATGATGTCCTTAATTTTTCTCCTAAAGTATTGATACGCATCTTCTCTATCATAATCTAGTGAGATCATCTGAAAGCAACAGAATTAGATCACCAACAAAATTCTCATTCAATAGACTTGCTCTTCCTAACCTCTTTGGAACAATAAGCCTACTCAAGAAATATTTGTACTTTTTGGGAGAACAAGGAATCCTGTGTGCAAATTCTGGGATTCACAATATTTTTTGATTCATTTTACTCAGAAATTAAACATTCCCCAGCCTATCAGGGATTTATGCAGTCCCATGCCATCTCCTTTCCATCTCTCTCCCTCTTGTCATCAGGATGTGGGTGCTTGGTCATATTTCACCCTTAACTATTAAATGAAGAAGTTCAAGCCCTACCCTTTTAGTACTTCCTTACAACCTGACACATCAGGAGTCACCTAGTATCTCATGACCATAAAACCAAAACTGATTTTATATACCAAGTAGGGCCAACTAGGTTATCTAATGAAGCAAGCTTACTGCAAATATTAACATAATTTGGCAGGATTTTCTTGCCTGACTCTGCCATGCAGTTTAAAACAAATGGCAAAACTGAGTATAAAAATTTCCTTTTTATAGCAGTACCTGTAACAATATTGTTTGTGTTATAGACCAGAAAGGATCATTGGAAATTTCAGTAAAATTTTCCATGATAAACCAGGGGCTGAAATAGAAAGTCAGTTCAGCCTCATTTTTTCTGCCCTATGGAAAGAAACATTCGTTGCACTTACTCATGAAATAAGAAAGGTATATGGGAAAATGCTTAGTGTAATTAAAAATTCTTTCTAATATTTAATGAAGATTGGTTGCTTCCAATGTAACCTGAAGATATTTTTTAAAGTTGCCCCTGCTCTCAAATGTTATTTTTTTAACATTTTAGCGGTCCCTATTTTTCTTAACTTTGCTCCTTTTTTACTCATTTTGTTGACATGTCATTCTTTCAGCAGGAAAGTTTTAGAGGAAATCTGAGAAAGGACAAGTGAATTGGCAGAACCATACTACCCTAGAACCACAAAGAATGAGTCTGCTGAGGCTGTAGTGTGGCACTGGTCCCAGAGCAGAAGGCATCAGGTTCTACACTGGTTCGTGGGCTGATCTAAACTCCAAGCTGCCCGGCTGATCTTCAAGTTGCCCTTCACCTCCCTCAGGGCAAACACATTATAGAGAGAAAGGGCAAAGACATCTGGGCCCACCATAGGGAGGGTCACAGATCCTGTGATTGCAATGTGAAGATCATCTAAATTTTCACAGAGAAACTCAATTATATGATAAACCTGAATATTAATTAATGTATATCTTTGCAAACAATTTCTTATGACCATAAAGTCTCTGACTCAATGGCAGGTTTGGGATAAAATTTTGCAGGTCTGCCTAGTTGATGATTGCTTTTAACAGGATGTGGACGAAAGAAATATGGGAAAGATGATGACCCCAGTTGAGTGAAAAATGGGGTATCTGAAAGCTGTTCATAAATGGAAGGAATTGGAGAAAGGGAGATGCTAACTATGGAAATTTGTAGGAATTTTTGGTGAAAAAACTCCATTACAGATGGGAGTTCTCAGTTTTAGTAGCAGTTGAGTGGTATCTAGGACTGGTAAAGTACTTCAGGGGTAACAGGATCTAGTACTGGAAGACCTAATTTGAAATAATTCCAAAAGAACAATTTCTGCTTCTGGTTAATCCATACAAAGATTCAGCAGTGACAGTGGTAAGAGAGATGCTCCTAGGATAACCAGCACAGTTTTTAGCAATATTTCTGTATAATCCATCTGGAAATAGCATGTCCAGCTTGGGGAGTGGAAATAGGGGAAAGTCTGCTGGTGTTTATACTGTTTCCACGTTACAAAAAAATGGGATACAACTTAATTACATACTGTAGCATTGAAACAGATTGATATATTCCAATTTTCTAATTCTAGTGTCTGAGTTTGTGTTCAGGAGAGAAAGGTTTTATCAGTATAATAGAACAGGGTGTGTGACAAACAGAATGTTGAAAAGAAGAGGCATTACTGGTGCTTGCTAGACACAAAAGGTCATTGATAGGGAACGAGTTTGCAAAATTGAATTGGACAATTGTGGTTTTTCTCATAAAATCACAAAGAAACAACATTTAATATACTTCAAGTACACCACCCACATGGGAATAATAGTCTGCTATGACATGAACTGAAATAGAAATACAGGAAAAGAAGAAGGCTTGAAAGACACTGTTACCACCTGGAACGCAATAAAAAAGGACAGAAATGTTTGGTTCTCTTCTGACAAGAAATAGAACTGCAGTGCAATGACAGGAGAAAATGGGAGGGTCCACAGATACTTTGCATCATCAAAGAATCAAAAATGCTAAGGAAGTTTTTGTGTCTCATCAGCTGCAAAAGGACAAACACCAAATCCTCAAGCTTTATTTACCTTCTCTTCACTCCATTGTCATTTTAATCGTCATGAAAGATAGCAATCTCAATATCTTTCTCTGTTTGCTGTTGCACAAGTATTTATTTACTAGGGCCACTGGGGGAAAACAAATCATAGAGAACAAATGGCTTGATGCTCTCGCCCATTCCAACTGACACAATGTTTAAAAATATTGCCTTGTGCACCACAGTCCTACAATTTTGAGTGAACTGTTCTGTTATTACAGTAGAATGGTGTCCCAAGAAATAACATAGCCCCTAATGGAGTCCTTAAAAGTCTCCAATGCTCCAGAAAGATGTATAAGTTATCTCCCTTTCAAGAAGCTGGTGGTAATTCTTGCTTATAGGGGAATTAATAATAAGCTACATAAATAAAAAATAGTACCTGTAGAGGATAGGTGATGTTTATATTAGCACAGCGTATTCCAGGTACTGTAGAATGCATATATAGTTAGAAAAAAATGGTCTGAAAATTACAGGGAAGACACACACACAAAAGGATTTAAAGAAAGTCCTATACTGACATTAAAGAATATAGTTAGAATTACAGTAGCCCTTCACACCCCTTCTTCTGTAATTAACAATGAATGAAAACCTCACTGCAATAAGAAATTTATTGCAGAAAATTTAATTTTCTTCTGTATTTTTTCCTCTGCTATTTAAATGGGAACAATTCAGGTGCACACCATTACTTGAGGTCAAGACTAAATCAGAATTTATTTTGATGCATGTTCAGCTATCAATGTTTAGTACAAAAATGGATTAAATAATATCTTCAGATTAAAAACAGACTACAAATTTTGCTTTGACTTTTTTGGGGACTTTATTCTTTTAAAGTGTGTTGGCTAGCTCTCCTGAACTACAGCCCAATCATTTTTAAATTTAATTTTATTAACCAATTTTTAACCCACCCACCAAAATGCCATTTGTGTGATAACAGCATGAGCAGGAATTCCTAAGGGATATGGAAATTAATCCCACTTCTGTGAAGAGACCTTTTAATAACTCATATGTTATTTTACCTTTTGAGTTATCATCAGTAGGCTTTCCTCTAGCGTTTTCTAAGGAAATCTCCTTGTGGTTTGAAAGGGAAGAAAAAAAAAAACCAGTAAAAAGAATCTAAGAGTTTGTTCATTTAATGCAATTTTGGGCTGGTTATACAAAGCCACCTGTTTTTTAGCAACCTTTAAAATCATGATCCAAGAAGCAGCCTCAGACCCGCCAAAACATTCTGCCGTGTGTGTGCCCATTTACAGGGTTTGTTGTAGTCACCAACACTTCGTTTGCTCTTCTGAATGCCAGCACAGTAAGATTCTGACTGCTGCAAATCCTCATGTTTCCACCTTCCTCCCTTGCTCTTTTCATATGCACATATGTCACTGACAATTTCTCCTCTTTCCTTCCTTCTGTACGTCCTTTTTTCAATAGTGCTCATGGATCAATAAGACATCATGGCACTGTATGGAGCCTGAGTGATTTCTCATACAATGGCTGCTGTGACCATGTTTCCATGGGAATTGCAAATCACCTTTTAAGAAGGAGCTGAAGATATTTTCAGCCACCAAGCCACTGCTGCTACAAGGACACTGAACCTCAGAAAAGGCCCAGAAACCTGAGCTGCTCTGGAGCTTGAAAGGAGCTGCTGCAGCGAGGACGCTTGATGGATCTTAGCCTTGATTACAAGAGCAGACTACTACCACCATGATTGATGAAATCCTGCTTCAAATAGAAGATGAGAAAACAATGAAAGCTCTGACTACTGTGCTGGGGGAAGGAGGGATGGAGGGAACCAAGGCAGAAGGGAAGCAGTCAGGAACCTGATCTAATGGCAGGGAAGCACATAGGTTTATGGCAGCTGAGAAGAAAGAAATTTTTTTACTCCGTCAGTTTTCTAATGGGTATAAAATAAGAATTATATGAACTACAGTCATCAGTTTATAGAGAAATCTATTACTCTCTGGGATCAAAAAGTGAGCACCAGTTGTGAATAATGGTTTCAGCCTGTGGCTTTGAGCATTAAATTCCATTTTTCAACCAGCAGGGCAGTACTTTTCCACTATCACCTCAATGACAAGTTTGTGTTCGGTGTGCCAGTGGCTCCTTCTTGCTGTATCTACACCCTCTTTTTTTCTTACCTTGCTATGTACAATCTTATAATTTAAACTTTTAAAGAAGAAGTTGCTGTCTGCAGTCTCCGTATGCACATTAAAAACAATAATTTTAACCATCTTTTTCACAAGTTCAGCCAAGATTAGACTGTGAAGCCAATGAAGATTGTTTCCATTACTATAAAACAAAGAGAGAGATAACTCTTTAATCTTTCAATTTTTAAATACAAATTTTCTTACTCTTACTTCAGACTTTCTATGTTGTTACTAATTAACAAGGGGCATGTTCTAGGCCATATGAAATTGAGATTTAGTTTTAGTTTAATTTTATGTGAACACAAAGGGTATAGGTGGCTCATGTAGTACCCTTTCACTTCTAGAGGCTTAGACTGGAATTTGGTTTAAATTACAAGTGAAATGAGTTTAATGGTCTCATTTTCACTTTTAGTAAAAACTGTTCTCATTAAAAAGCCACTCAGCACTACCTTCTAAAAGATACAGGTTTTTCCTAGATTAAAACCAGTGCTGGATTAGGAATGCTGGGGCTCAAAAATGAATTGCAAGTGCAGGGTTGTGTGAAGATGCTGGGTTAGAACTGGTATCTGGTTGAATCATGCTTAAAAGTAATGAACTATATGTATATATATGTCAATCATATCAGCTACAAAATTCTAATTAACTCAAAAACGACACTGCAAAGACAAAGGGGAGTACAAGATAATATGAAGAGATGAATGGCATGCGACATGTGAATACCACACCTCCCAGAAAAAAAAAAAAAAGAGAATTCATAAACTGCTTGCATTTCTGTAATAATTACACTGACTAATTTAAAGCACTCACCTCCCTTCCTTGCCCCTAACCAAAAACAACACCCACAGTCAGGTTATGCATGATCCTCCTTTTAGGCCTACTGAAAGGACAACATGCAAAATATATCACTACACAGTAACTGAAAGTGAAAAGGCTGTAGCTTGCTTTACTTCCCTTGTTAGCTCAAATTCTACCTTGTAAAGAATCCAGACCAATATATCATAAAACCTCTGGTTTATAAACTCTCCACTTGGTTTTGTGCAGCATGATTGCTGTGCACTGACCGGAGTAAAACAATCTATTTAATGTGAGACCCAGTGACTACTAAAAGCTGGATTGTAGCTTAGTTTGAACGCTGATCTCTTGTACTAAAAAAGCGAGAATGTTTGGCTAAACATAATAATGCAACAGTTATTGCTCAGGCAAAATCATTGCTTTTATTTCTTCAAGTAATTTGAGATTTGTTTCTTGAAATAAATACTACACAAGATATCAGTCTCAGTTAAAAACCATATACTGAGATAATTTCAGTTTCAAATAGAAGATTTATTTTTCTAGCATCAAAACAGCCCCTCCAATTTGCCCATTCAAATTTTCTTCAGGCTTAAGTTTCATATGAAAGTCCCATCTTCTGAACATATTAAAAATTTCATAAAATTTCATTGGAATAGAATTTTCTCAGTTTTATTAATGCTCATGAAAACCAGGAATTACATCCTCTTTATCAACTGCTTTTTACATAAAGGTAAGCCTTTATCCAAAGAATGGCCCAAGCTACCTCCCTTACACTGAGTTACATACATGCATATATTTTCAGAAAATATAGGCAGGAAACCAAGGCAGATTTCTTTGTATTCTCCCTTCATCTGAGCTGAGCACTAAATTAACATGTCCAGAGTCACCAAGTGATGTCCTTGAATTGTCTGCTAAGGAGAAAATAGGACAACTTTGGGTGAAGGCAAAGGGAGGCGAGGACCTGACTTTCAAATGCAGAGGTGCTGCAAATATCTTAACAAAAGGAAACTGCAAATTTTATTCTCTGTACTCTGTGATAAAGTTAATGTATTACAAATTTCAGATTTCACATAGTGACAGAGTTGCATGCTAATGCAAGCAGAATACTGTCATTACCAAAAATGCTCTTGGAAGCTGGGCTGCATAATGTACATTTATTAGAAGACATATTGCAAACATGACTATGTTTTCTTCTTTCAGAATATACCAAATATGCTGAACAAAATAGCATGGCGGTCTACTTTTGCAGTATTGAGACTACTAGGTATTAAAGGTGAAATTTGCTTGATCTGTAGAAACCCTGTGAATTTGCATTAGCTCCAGGTATTTTCAGGCACACTTGGAGGTGGAAAGAAATTTATCAGGGGATGGCAAAAGCAATCAATGCTTGTCAATTTGGATGCAAGATTTTATGTGTGGTCCTATAAATCCCCTACAGCACAGTCCTTACTTAATAGGGTAGTTGAACAAACCATGCTTAGAACCCCAAACTCCAGAAGACAGGGGCAAAAAAAAATCCTCTAATTTCAGTGTTCACAGAAGGGGAAAGCACTTCTTAGGGACTAGCTAATGATGCAGAGAGAGCTACACAGATGAATTGAAGGAAAACAGACACGAAAACTTTCTAAACATACACTTTCCTATTGGGAAGCTAATTTTTAATTATGAAGGTGTTATACTTTGACTGGCATAAGTTATGTAAGAATATTTCCGCACAAATTGCATACCCTGAACGTTACAAATACAACAGATCAAGGTTAAGGGACAGTGTAATTCTAACAAATTTAGTGACAGGTTAAGATCAAGGGATGTCTTGACATTCTCCTCAGAAAGGTCAATCTAGCAGGTATGCGATGTAAAAATGAAGACTCTGCCATCATTGCCATGGCAAAAGGTCAGACACAAGCTGATTGGTGATAGAATTATCAAATTAACCAATCGATGTGTGTGAGTAATAGATGTAAGCAATCCTGGGGGAGAGCCACAGGGCAAATGCCAGCTCATCAATAACACATTGCCTAGGAAAAGAAGATCCTCTCTTCAATCCATGTCCTTTACATTAGCAGTGGTATCAAGGAATTAAAAGAAAAATCGAAATCAACAGCTTTAAATATGCTTTCAGACTGTATACAGCATTCAAATATCTTTCCAAAACAAGTTCCATAACATGCTGTGGTAAATAAGAGCTTGCTAGCAATCTAAAGAGAGGAAGCACCAAGAAATCCTATTATAAACAGGTATATTCAGAGACTGAAGGATTTTTATATATCTGACACTAGTATAGAGTTTATTAGGAATGCTATTTTACCTGTGGCAGTCATAGACACATAAATCTCATGTTTGATTTTGTGGCAACTTCTGCACGGCAAAATGAGGAACAGATCAAGTATTCTGAGGATTTTATGAATAGGATGCAGCAAGTATATGAATAATGCTTTAGCTGTAAGTAAGATTTTAATGCGTATTATATATACCTTTTTGTATCTGACTGCTATTATGACAGCTTCTACACAGCTCAAAGGGCTAAACCCGGCAGAAGCTCTCTGTGAGTCCTCAGGAAGGCAGACAATGCCTTTACACAGCAGAAGAGGGCTCCAGGTAAGCAAAACTGAAACAAAGAACCCATCTCGAGCTCAAGAGATATACATTTCACAGAACATACATCAACTGCAGGAAAACAGACTGAACCCCATTCCTAGAAATAAGGTTATCTAAAGTCAGTAGAACTGTCTAAACTTGGATGAAAATGTTAAGCATAAAGGTGGGTTAAGTACATAAAAGCTGCTTTGTTATTTTAAACTTTTTTTTTGCCTTTATCACTGTGTTTCTAGGAATAAATAAACAAGGATGATTTCAAGACCCTCACCTGCTAGTGATATTTTCCAAAGGGAGATGCCCACTTGGAGCTCTAAAAGCCTCCATAGCATTTCTATGGAATCCTGGGAGAGCAGCTCAGGGCATGCACCCAGGGCTCTGTGCTAGGAGAGAGCTTCTCTCCAACTGAAAACAGGGCAGCAGCCCAATCCCTGTGCAGTGTGCTTCCACTGAGACACAGAAAAGGGGAAGCTACACTTTATCCTGCACCTTGATGAGCAGAGTCAGGATGTCAAATGTGACAAAGCCTCTGTCTGTACTAGCAACAACAACTGCTAAGGAGAGAAACATAATAGTATGTTGGCTGTTTCAAGATTCCTTATTCCTTCCAGTGACACCCAAGCTTCAAAAAAAGCTAAGCACAGTGGTCTCTGCACAGTGAACCAGAGCTGGGTTTGCCATACATTACTTGGCCACCACCTACTAGAAAAGCCTAGAAAGGACTAGTGGCTTGCAGATCTTCTGCCTGGTTATCCCAAGCCTTTACACCTCTTCTTGAGGTACACCACTCAGTTGCTACCATAAGGTGTTCCTACTTCTCCTCGCCTAGTACTGGTTCTGAGAATCTTACTTTATCTCCAGTGGTGCATCTGTTATCGTGGCAATGTGATATTGCTATTATCACAGTAGGGATGGTAATATGGTAACACTCAGAGGAAGAATCCCTTCTGCCATCAAAAGGTGTGTGTTCCTCCCATTACTGATAATGGCAGCCACGCACAGGTATCAGCGCCAGAACAGGTCTCTAAGTGAGCACAATTACAGCCCCCACTGTGAAATTCACTGAACACAATTTTCATATTGCTTTTGTTATAGATATACATAACACAATAAAAAAAATCATACCCATTTGACTAGGATACCAATTTGAGTATGAGCTGGTTTCCTTTTAAAAGAAGTCTTTCTGATATTTTAAATGCTTAATTTTCCCTAATGTATTGTTTAAAATGCAGTTAATATTCTCCCCTCAAAAAGTACAAAAAGCACAGAAGCATCTTAGATTGTGTATTTTTCTGTAGGAAGTGCAGAGTTTTTGCCAATGAACTACCAGCTTGGGAAGAATGAATAAGTATGGCACCACTGAATACCATGGTGGTCTATTGATCCAGTTTCCTTGAAGATCTAGCTCTGCATTGCCTTCTCAATCTGCAACAGTATGGTTGGCAATGCCACTTTTAAACACTTGAAGATTTTTATATTTATCACATTTTTTCTGATCTCCATTTTAAATAGTATTAACACTTAGATCTATAATTTTATAGGTTGTTACCTAAAAACCTGAGAAGATTACAGTTATGGGCCGTGAGAAGTCTGAGTGCTGGTCTGCCCAGACACAGCAGCTCTCACTAGTAGTTTTACATTGCACTAGTTCCAGTCAATCTCAAAGGTATGCCAAGGTCTGCCAGAAAAGAGAATGACAAATATTTATCGGGTAGAGTTCCCAATTTGGTTGAAGTAGAAAAGCTAATGACATGAAAGGAAGTTTTTTTGGAAAGAACAGGATATATATTTTTGAATTTCCATCAATAAACAAAATTATATAAATTGATTTGTATATTGAAAACTATATATTGGAAAAACTATGTCTTGGAAACTAGGTATCTAATCTCACACTGCAATATGCAAATTTCTTAACAAAATGTGTGTAAAAATAATGTTGCTAGCATTTTTAATATTAAATTACTCTAAATTCCAATGCAGCAGATAAAATGGTCAATCTATGATGACAAGTTCTCTTTAAGTATTCAGGGCTCTGAAAGAGATGAAGTTTCTGGTATAGACCAGGATGATGGACACATTTGCATGTGTTAGCTGCTTGAACATTGATCAGAACATTTTTTAGGCCTTATCAGATAGTGATCATCATAGGCACCTCAAGGCACCAAAAATATCCAAATAATATAAAGCAGTACTTAAAATGTGAATACAGAAATTAGCAGACTAAGACAATGTGACCTTTGTTATAACAAAATTCAAAGGTTTTTCATGCACTAATTCCCTAATAGTCCTATTTAAAACAATCTAAGCTTCGGTTTACAAAAAGCTGATGGGATGACTTATTTTGGATTGTGCTGCTGTACCATTTGCAGGCTGTGAGTACACAGGCAGTCTCTGCTATTTTATCACTATTCAAAATGACATGACAATGCAATGAGATCTGGTTTCTGATGCTGTAAGTAAGCTGTCACCCTTCCCTCAAACCCTACGGAAATATGGAATATCTAACCATCTCTGAACAAGCTCATGGTTCTAGATTAATGAACAGCATTAACAAGGCACTGATGTGAGGAAATACATCCTGCTTACAATGTCACTGCATGCTACTCAGCAGACCTGGGAGAAAAATTAACAGAAAGAAAGCTAATAGGATAAAAAAAAAATCAGACCATTTTTCCCTAAAGTTAATTTCAAGCCTATAAACATACTTAATATAAAAAGCAAAATGGAAAAATTCTGTTATTATGTAATACTATAATATATAGAAACTATGAAAACTTGGAAAAATAAAACCCCTCTACATTTAACAAAATGCTGTTTACTTGTATGTGGAACAAATATATACAGGGTAAGTCTTTGGTGAAGGGTGGACACAAAATCTATAATATCTTATTACCCTGTTTTATGGAAAGAGAATCTTTTACCTTGGAAAACAGGATTGTATGAATACAGTAAAACCAGGACAGTGCTGCATCCTCCTATAAAACATGAAGCCTTTTGATGAACTGAATGTAATTTTAATTAAAAATCCTATTCTGCAACATTCTACTATAAGGTTTCTAAAATATATGGAGAGCACTGGATTTGCACTGATGAAAAATCAATAAAAACAGATCAAAAATGCTGAGAGACTGAATAGGATTTGCAGTTCTGTTTGAATCTCTGGCTCAAAATCGTATTGCAAAACAAGCATGTACCACTCAGCAGGAAACACTGGAATCTAATCATTCACCCCTATTCTGAGCCTGGCCAATTTATAATACCTTCTTGGGGTTACTTTTCTAAGGTTGAAATTGTAGCATTTTCTTGTGTGCTAGAGACAAAAGTAAACCACTATTTTAACTCAACCACTGCCAAACCAGAAAGTGAAAAATCATGTCATGTTCAATAGTGAATGTTGTTGTTGCACAGAAATGCAATATAAAGATGATACTAATGCAAACTGCAATCCTCCCCAATGGAACACTGCATGAAATATGGCTGTTTCCCAATTGCAGCCCAGTAAACACTATTAAAATTCAGAATCTGGGCTGTTTTTTTTCTTTTTGCCACCTTTTTTCACCCTGTAAAGTTGTTTCAAGAGCACAGTCATTGACTACAGACTCCCATAGCCTTCACTATCAGCCAGAATGCCCTGTCAGCAAGCCTTTTCCTACTCCAAAGAGTGTGTTTAAGGAATTGCTATTTCATATAACCTAGCTTTGATGCTGTGTAACAATAGCCCTGTAAAATAAAACAAAAAAAATGATTGAAGTATTGATCATTGTTCAAAAGAAAAAAATTGATAAAATATTTAAAATATTACTTTCTGCTTCTCTATTTTAAAGAGATTAAAAAGAGACAACCAGATCCCATGAAGATTATCTTGATGCTAAAGGCAACTTGTATCAAAGCTGAATTTAAACAGTAAATAAAGAGCAGTTGTAAATAAATGGACAATGTTATAAAGACAGGTAAAATGAAGCAAATCACACTAAGTTAGATGCTAATTTTCTGAAGATCAAGCTGAAAAACTAAGGGGTACTTTCAATGCTAGTATGCTTAATGTGTCAGATGAAGGCAGGCAATCTAAAAACCTAAGTGCTATTAAACATCAATGGGATTACATCATCAAACTTCCTTGTCATCCTCTGAAAATTGTAATGGAAGAAACACAGGGAACTGAATGCTACTTCCAGTCACATATTGCAGCTCTTAGCAGAATATTTTGTCCATGTTTTTCCAA
Source organism: Peucedramus taeniatus (assembly GCA_013400575.1). NCBI lineage: Eukaryota > Metazoa > Chordata > Aves > Passeriformes > Fringillidae > Peucedramus > Peucedramus taeniatus. The sequence goes on from WBNO01011955.1 coordinate 45,759, forward strand.
ATAGTGCACCCCAACAGGCAGGGTCTGTAGAATGAAACAGGTGGTGCTGAGGGCCTTGTATTTATGCTACCAGCATTTCAGAGGGCTGGACTTCCCACAAAATCTAATCTGGTCCCGTGGACTGAATAACAATAGTCCTTAATAGCTGGAGTGCATTGGTTGACACTCCAGGAACTTTGTGCTTTAGTTTCATCCAAAAAGGAGTTCAAGTGCTCCAGGACTGCTCCATGATGTGAAGTGAATAATTGCATGGGAGGGTGATGAACATCGCTTCAGAATTGCACCCCTGATCTGAAGTAAAACACTGATGTAGACTCACTATCTGTCAGTTGCTTGGATATGGGTACCTCTATAAATGCTAAAATTTTTCAGAAAACTCCCAGCAGAGACAAAATTCTGCCAGGTTTGACCTATTATCCCATGTGCCATTAAATAGTATTTAAATAGGTGCCTTTAGAAGAAAACATTTGATTATATTGCATTTGTTTTAAGATTTTAAATCTATTATGGTTTCCTGCAAACAAATCTTTTAATTATTCAAAATGAAGTTTCACTCTTTTTGTGATGCATTTGTACTTAACTGCCCCCCCCCCCCTTTTTTTTTCTGCAAGCAGCAACTTGTCTCTGTCTCCATAACAATGTCATCTGTTGAGTACAATGGGTGAAGTACATTTCATATTCTTCCTTTTGGAGTTTGCCGTACTCTCTAATTATATTAGCTCATCGCCAGTACAAAAATATGTCATCTGTGTTCCCAAAAGCCAGAGTTTCTCTTCTTTTTCATTATTTTCAATTGTTTTTTACTGAACCTTTAGATGTGGCATTACAAAGTATATAGATAAATTCATAAATGAAGCATGACAGCATAACCATGGGATAATAATGGGTGATAGCATCTTGTTGTTTACCTCACTGAGCCATTGTGAGGATTAATTAGTTAATGGTCATAAAGCAGAGTGCACATGCAAAACACTTTACAAGTGCTAGATAATATTACATGTGATATACAGAGCAATACCACCACTGCATATGGCATAAAGTGGAAGCACTCAATCATTATATTAACCTGAGTCTTTCAGGTAGTAGAATCTGTCAGAGGGAAATAATGGTTGACTGCATCACAAGTATCATTAAACCTTTCAGACAGTTATTCTCTTTGCGTGTATACATTCAAGCCTGTAGGTAATAAGCACCAAGTACCACTAGTGATCTAAGGTAAAACTGCAAACACATTTCCCAATTCATCACAATAATGTTGATAGCTTGGATGATAGGAGTGTTTATTAGCTTCCTGGTACATTTATCTGTTGGCTCACTGAGATTCTGGGACAAAGAGGAAACAATGGCCTAAAATGTAATATTGAAACATAGATAAAATTTGGTTCCAGAAATTAATGTGAGTAAGGCTTTACTAGAAAGTCAAGTGGCCTCCTCAGCCACAGCCTTTCCCTGACACAGCACTAAGAGCAGTAAGGTGTTATATAAGATATCGGTGTCAACTGTTCTTGGGGCAATGTTCAGAGCAAAGCCACTTGGTAGTCCATACTCATGAAACAGCTGCCACTACATTCATGGCCATGACTCTTAGTGCCCCAATTGCAATAATACTGACTGGATAATACTGACAGATATAAACTGGGCATAATCTAAGCACACACTTCTGAATACAAGTTCCATCTTTTTCTGAGTATTACTAAGTTGAGGGAAATATTTAGATCTCTCTTAGTTTCTGATGCTATAACTGAATTTTGTGCTCTTTGGAAAATATTCTTGAAGACAAGGTCTTTCCTGTGATCTGAAGAGGTTATGAAAAACCTTTCCAAGAAATCAGAGAATTAGGTAAATCATAAAAATTAAGTTTTAATTTTCAATACGTATATACATTTGAAATTTGAGCATGATGCTCAAGAACTTTATCTTTTCATGAAGGAGACTGCATTGGAGTGGAGGTGAAAATTCTGAAGTTGAATGAAATTCTCTTTTAGATCTGATTTTTAAAATTACATTTTAACAGAAATTTAAGAGAAAAAAAATTTACTGAAAAATTCCAAGGAAGCATTATGTACAGAACTGGTGAGTAATTTTTGAATTCAGTTTCTGATACTAGCGTAAATTTAAATCACTTTAAATTGGATAAATTATATTACAGTTATAGCTCAATGAAATACAGTAATTTCCCCAATGATACAGATATCCTTCACAAGGTTTATATCTCAGGAACTACACTGATCCCAATGAAATGTCTTTTTGCTAATTTTGAGCCTGAAGATAATCCAAAGAGAATAAAAAGATGGTTGAAGATTGAATGAGATTCTATTATATAGGGATTCATAATGAAGATACAGGATTTCTTNCACCATGATTTGTTCAGTTGTTTAGGGATAGATCTGTTAAGAGTCTGGGACAATTTTACATAAGATGGATGAAGGTGCAAATCAGTTGTCATGAATTCTAATAACAATAAACTCAATGATTTCAAGTGTATTTGTTATATTTCTTGTTCTGGCAGTTGCTATACTATTATTAATCAAGGAGGTTCTTAGATTACTATCTTGAAATTATTGTTGCCCTAACTAAAATAAGAAAAGGGGATTTCTTAATGATTCACATGCAATGTTTTTCAAGGCTAAAATTCTAGATGTTCTAAAATACTAGATGTTCATCACTGATTAAAGAAGATAAAAAAAGAAATTATTTTACCGATAAAAAACTAAAAAAAGAAAAAAAACCAGCAAGTATCAATTTGATTGGGATTTAGGTCTAGTCAGGACCATAACTCCTACTGATTTTGAATGAATCAGAATTAATCCCTAAGAATTAAGGCTTTCTAGTGATAAACTACTAATTTGTTATATTTTCCTTTCTGCCAATATGAGGATTTTGCAAACATTTCAAAGTAAAACCCCTCAAAACATTTTCCAAAAAAAAAACTCTGCCATAAAAGCAACTGAGGGAATGCAAATAACAATTTCATTTGCTTCCCTCTTTCTTTACATCTTTTCAACACTGAGTTACCAGCAAATCCAGGTACAATATATAACAAACATGCCAGCTCCTATAAGCTATGACAGCAGTATCTCCAAAAGCTTGAATATTTCAGTAGAGCTAACCACATCCCTCAAATTTAAACATGCACACATAGAAATATCACCTGTGTAGGACTAATCCCAGGCCTGAAATGAAGCTACCTGATACATATTTGATTTGAATCCCATTGCAGGTAGGTACTGTTTACCCAATTCCTTTAAAAAAGGTCATGTTTTTATAACTGCTTTCTATTTCTCAAAAAATCTATGAACAGATATATAAATATATTTTAGAAGCTAGTTTGTTTATTCCTGTAATCTTAAATCTGTGAGCTGTTATTTCTTCTTGATAAAAATAGCTGTAGGCACTTCATTAGGTAATTTCCACTAAATACCTAGTGGTGGTAATATGGATTTGTATTTGGTTCTTCATCCACATTGAAATTTCAGCCTTTACACGGCCATGTTCATTGCTTTGATACCTATGTATGCCATAGAACTCATACTCCAAAATCTCTGGAAAGAGCCTTTAAAAAAGAAAAACAAAACTATTTCCCTGTATCACTTTGTCGCCAATTCCCAAAACTCATTTCTGGTGAACTAATTTGCTCTTTCTGTCTTCTACAAATATATTTGAAGAATATTTTATTGTTTCCTGATATATTTCACACTGCAACATTCAGTATTTCCTTTAGCTCTTCTAATTATCCTTTTAAATTGCTCCTGCTTAGGCTCATAGATCTCCCAGTCCTCTCTTAAGTGGACTGCTTACATTTCTTCTGAATTCTTCAGTTTATTGCTCACAGTAATCTTTTTGTTGCTATGCCCCACTTGACTAGATTGGCTGCCTTTCCATGATTTCTTTCTTAAAGTTTCTGTCATTCTGTATGCACTATTACTAATATGAGACCTTGCTTGTATATACTAATGCTACTCTCTGCTTTGTAGCCAGATAGGACACTGCAAGTTTTTAATACAGGGTCAGATTTAGAAGAGATGCATTAGTATGTGCAAACATTTTGGCAGGTAAGTAATAATGTGGATATGGATGGAGCAATCTGACAGTTTAACCATTAGCTTCCACAATTCAAAATCTGGGCCATCTTCAAGAGCAAAAAGGAAAGGAGAGCAAACGCAGAGACAAGATATTCTATTTCTAGAGCTAGCTCTACCTACCTCAGCATCCTAATGATTTACAAAGTCACTCCCAAGGTATGCTAGCACCAGATTGACATCATTCCTCCACAAAATGGAAGAAATTAAGAAGGATCACATCCTTTCAGTGTACAAGAGGATTTTGAACCTTGTTCCACAGCTCCGGAGCAGCCTTTGAAAATTTAATGGATATGATTCCTCTGTGTTTTCAAAGGAACTCCAACAATCCAGGTTATTACATATTCACAATTATACACTGTAAGTCACAAGCATGAAAATAAATGATAATTAAATGACTATACCTTCTACACCAGGCAAGAACTTCTAGTGTATTTTTATTGACAGAAAATTATGACAAAGACACCTTTTGATCTCCAGTTATAGTTTTGCACTGTGATTTTTTTTCTTAAAGTAATTATTAATTGCATTTTTAAGCACCATCAAAACAGAAAAAGAATTAGAAGCTCTGTATTTAAATAAATTAAGGAATATCTGCTATTATCTAATTAATTATTTCATTGGGGCTACATTCTCTAAGTTTGTTCTTCTTTTTGAGATGTTTAAAAAAACATGAAAGTAAATGCTAAACTGTTAATAGACTAAATTCAGTAAGTGGCTATGGGTCATAAAACCAAAATCCCATTTGGGCAGCATGCATTTGTATACACTTACGTTTTGTGCATGTATAACCTTATATGAACAGCATTTAAAAGCTTCTGCTTAATACCAAACAAATGCTGCAATTCCCCTTGCCCATATTCTCTTTAAACTTTAAGTTACTTTGGATGAAAGATTTCAGACAAGATAGTAAAAGTTAGAAAACAAGAAAGCACATTTCGTCCTGTAACTCCACATGTGTTGCTATATCTTAAACAGCTCTGCGGGGATTGGATGGAATCCAATTTGCCATCATTTATTCACAAGCATACTCCTTATACTGTGTACTTTTTTATTCTTATTCACTATTTACCCAATTATATCTACCCTTATTAGACCCCTGCTGAAGGCAGCAAGGCAGTTCTAGCTATGGAAGTCCCATAGCTTAACTTAATCCTATTATCTCCAGATAAACGGGGATGCATAGGGCTCTAGATGGCCAAATTCAGCTCTATTCTCCCTTCCCCATGAGGAAAAAGACTGTTCCTCATCCCTATGCCTGATGTAATTAAGATCTGGAAATATGCCCATTCCAATTCTTATCCACTAAAAGCATCACTGTCAGTGCTGAGAAATGAACTGCGGTTATGATGCAAAGAGTTGACACTTTAGTGACATTTACTGATGTGTTAGGCCTTTACAGTGGCTTGGCTCTATGCAGTTTATGTCTTCAGGAATTTAAAATGCCTGCCTAAAAATCTAATAAGAGGAAAGGGGATACAAGAGAAAAAAATTGATAGTATTGACAAGCAAAGACTTTATTATCTCCATTGTATTTGAATAGATATAGATTGTCATTAAATTGTTGCAATACAACTATTTTACACAATTATAGAAAATGAACTGAATAGTAAAATAGGATCAATAACAGAAGTAAAAAAGTTACTGTAGNAGCTTTTCTCGACTGACTCAAATAATGTTATAAAATTCACAACATTTATACCTGCAGTGAAAACACAAAAAAATACACCAAATACGGACTTGCACTGGATATCTGAAAAGAAAAAAAAAAAAAAAGAATAGGAAAGTCTGATAATATGAGATTGCTGACTATTGTGAACTAAGATCTTCTGCCATGGTTTGACTTTGTAATACACTTCAGTCATGCCCTTTTCTTTGAATGCACACCTGCACTCCACCTGTTCATCCCTCTTTATCCAAATTACCAGCACACTGAATACTGACTTTTGTACAGAAACTGGTAAGTAGATATATATCTAGATAATTACAGTAATGAGCACTTTTTTTTCATACAGGCCTGTCACTTTACTTTAATCTCTGGCTATTCCAATCCTAGCCTTTTCTAAAGAGAACATGTTAATCACACCGACTGGTTTCAGGTTTGAGAGGAGATTTTATTATATAATGAAGTATCTACTAGGCTGGGACAACTACACTAATATTCTCCAGTAACCTAAATCAGATTTTAACCCCAGTCTCCAGAGGTAAATGCTTCGTGCAGTTCTAATAATACAAATGTGTAAATTTGTAATCAGACTCCTGTGTAGAGCTGGTGTTTTATTTACTATGAGCTTAGCTGAAAGGTTCCTAGGGACTGAAGATAGTTGGGTTGTAATCCTGTCATTTGGTGACTTAATATTTTTATATTATCATGACATTAGCATAATTCTGACCTCTATTTTGCAGCATTTTATGTTTTTCAGGCACTAGTTTTGATGCTGTACCCATAGCATATAGAATCAACAAATATTCACATCGTTCCCTATTTTACTGAACATTTGGTGTGAAGTATTAAGTCTGATTTAATGTTATTAGTGCCTCAGAATAGTGCAAAATACATGAATGTAGGCATTCATCTCTCAGTTTACCATAACACTGCCATAAAATGCTACTAAATGGGTGATAAACGTTTGTTCTCCCTTTTCCCTTCTCATTCTTCCTGCTGAATGTTCTGCCTCTACCCAGACAGCTTGAAAACTGATGCCAACTCAGCCATGTAGATCAATCATCAGGGTTTTTCTACTTGCCCAAGCTGCAACTGAGCATTTGAGGTTGGCTCAGTTGCAATCCCTCATTAAAACTAGTCTCAAAGCAACATCAACATTTAGGTGTAGCATTTGGATTCAATTTTGAATATTTTTTGAGACCAAAGAATCAATTGAAAGATTTCACAATCCATGGCAAACCCCAAAGTTTTCCCCCTCTCTTATTAAAGAAAATATGAGAAATTGAAATATTGTCATATATAGCTTGACATTCAGCATCTTTACAAGCAAATAATTGAAGTTTTGATTGAGGAAATGTAGGAAAGATGACTACATTAATGATGACATATCTTTTTCCTCTAAAGAAATTTGGTTTTTGAGATCCTCATTTTGCAAAATATCAAACTGGCAGGCTAAAGTCCTCAATTTTTATACAAAGATAGCATATTTTTCCTCACAGGCTGACTACCTAATGCACTTCAACTTTGCAGGCAATATTGCTTCATTCTGATTCTTCAACTCTTAATATTTGTAATATGAGTCAAGAAAAGGCCAGGCTGAAGATATTTATGGTGATTGCTTCATGATATGGACACCTGCCAACAAATAAGTTCATTCCTTCAACCATTTCTAACTTATGTGAGATCAATAGCCAGGCTCTCTAGCAATAACCTTGCATCTATAATTGATATTGTTTGTTGGCCTGTGGTGCTGTGAGCAATAAAAGGACTAAGAAAGGGCTGAAAGAATAAATATTCATCTAAAGAAGAAGTCTCATGGAAATGTATCAATAAAGAAACAACATATGATGCAACTTTCAATGGAAACCTATAATGTGCTGGTCTAAGAACATAAAACAATAAAAAATATTATGGACAGTCTCATTTCTAAGCAAAAGAGAAAATAAGGTTTCTCTAATGAATAGCCTATCAATGTAGCTCTGAGAAGACTGCCCTAATGGGTTTCATGATTCACATGAACCAATGCCAAGGAGTAGAACAGTTCCCATTACCAAATAGGTGAAACAAGAGTCAGCGACTTTGTGCAAGGATGAAGGAATTAATGGAAAGGAGAAAAGAGAGAGCTGGGCCATTC
>WBNO01011957.1:0-15398 GCA_013400575.1 Peucedramus taeniatus
GAAGGAAGGAAGGAAGGAAGGGCTGTTTTGCTATAAATGTTTTTTTATTGTCCTCTTTCTGCTTTGGAGCTTTGCCTATGAATATACTGTTTTGAAACAAATTCCCAGGACAGAGATATAGATGCGGAATTTCTGTTACAGAAAGAGGTTCCTGATTTCTGACATTTTTCTGAGGACAGTGAGGTCTAGAAAGTATTTTTTCTAAAACTTCAACAGAGAGAGAAGAGGAAGTACACACAATGCTAAGAATCCGACAGTCAACGCTTGTGCTTTGATGTGCAGTGAAAAACTTTGAAAAATAGTGATTTGACCTTAATCCAGACCAGAAATCTGGAGCAGGTTGGAAGGTGATTTCCTCTCCACTTTCATATTCACCAGATATATATACCTTGTGATGCAGTAGTTCAAAGCAAAAGAAATTTGTCTTTATTTTATGGTCTATTTCTCTTTCTGTTATTGAAGTTTTTCACCTAATGTAGTGAAACAAAAGATCAAGATGATCTGTGTGCAGACCAGATAGCAAAAGACTATTTATGGAAGAGCGATATAGGTAACTGGACATGATTCACTAGGCTGAACCTATTCAAGAGAATCACAGTCTTTTAGCCCACACATAGTATTTGATTTTGATGAATTTTAAATTCTTGCTTATTTTCAGCAGTGACCAAACACATTTCTGTGTTTGAAGGAAGAAAAGCAATATCTGAAACAAATGAGGCTATGGCCCTTCTAAGGTGTTTGGATAATTTGCTGATTACAGCAGGGCACAGTGCAGATTTGGCCTCGAGGGATGAGGACCAGAATGGTAGCATACTGCCACCGAGATTGCTGACTGCAAGGCAGCAGTTATTCCCACTTATTGGAATCATGCTGCTCCTCTAGATCCACAGATAAGCAATTGCTAAATTGTGCATAAACTTTCTAACTTATTTTAAAACTCAATGTGAAAATACCTATGCAGATAACTAGTATGCACTTTTGATTAGTTCTTGACAGAAACACATTACAGACACAGAGCTCCTGTCACAACCCCTAAAATTGTATCCTTTCCCCACCACCCCACCCTCCTTTTGCCTAACTCCATTTATAGCTTTATAACTGTATAAAATGCTGCCTATATTTAGAGTAAGTTTTGTATTCCTCCCTCACAAGCTTATAGAAATATTTTACTCTCATATGATGCTGGCAGGAAAGCACTGCTTAACAGTTTCTGAGTTGGTTTGAAGCAGAAGTGTCAGCCTTATATATTTACAGCATTTCAATGAGGCTGTGCTATAGGAGGTAACTTTTCTTCTACTACACACCACAGCAAGAACTACTTGCACAGGTTTAATAAGAATATTAGTGGTCATTTTTTTCAAGGCCAGGAACAGAATATTCTAAATATCTTGCCATAAAAAAAGCCCTAAATCTGTTGCTTCAAATATAATAAAAACTATGAACAAAGTAAAACCAATTCTTTATCACAAAATCAGGTTTCTGAATATAAAGAAATGTAATTTTACCAAAATTTCTGTAGATGTGAACATTCAAACTTCAGCTGCTCACTTTGTAGCTTACTAATAAACCTCATGTTCTTTGGCAAGACAGAAATAGTCAGAATATTGTCTTTTTTTTCTAATTGTATTTAGTACTTAATGAAAAAAAGTCTACTTCTGTATTATGTTTGGCATTGTATAGTATTAACATGGTAATCCCCAGTACAATTTTACTTTATTCATTATTTCAAGATATTTTGTTTGTTGCACATTAATAAAGCAGATTATCAGGTTACTTGAGGATTTGATAACTAAATTCTCAATGTACAAATTTGCTTAACAAGCTTGCCTGCCCACCTATTATATAAATTAATCCCAGGTGACATAGCACAACAGCAGTAACTACGTCTAATGTCATTTTTGTAATATTTCAAAAACAAATTTCTGCTACTTAAAAGGCTTTGAAACTCACTGAAGGCTTGTATTAGTTCTTTGTGGGCTTTTTAATTTTTTTTTGCCTTTTACTGTTATTGAAGAGAAGTTAATAACAAATATCTTAACTAAGTATTCTTCAACTTGTTTGAAAATTGTAAAAATTATCCTGCTTTTTATGCTCATGTTTATGATCCAGTAAATTCCATTGAAATCTGTCATTATCTTGAACCTTTTGAGCTCTGTTGTGTGCCAAAAAGGACTGTCTTTCTTTAACTTCAGCCAGCAACTAAACACAGTTCAGCCAGTCAGTCACTTCCCACTCATGGGAAGGGGGAGAGAATCAGAAGACTAACGGTGAAAACTCCTGAGATCAAGATGGTTTAGTAGGTAAAGCCAAAGCCATGTACACAAGGAAAGCAGAAAAAAGAACTCATTCACTGCTTGCCATCAGTAGGGAAGTGTTTAAACATCTCAGGAAAGCAGGGCTTCATCATGTGAGAGTTCCTTCAAAAAGACAAACTGCTCGGAAGGTCCCCCCAGTTTTTATTGCTGAGGATGATGCCCTGTAGTATGGAATATTCCTCGGTCAGTTGGGGTCAGCAGTCCCAGCTGTGTCCCCTCCCAGCTTCTTGTGCACCCCCAGCCTCCTTGCTAGTGTGGTGAGAAGCAGAAAAAACCTTGAGGCTGTGTAAACACTCAGTAATAATTAAAATATCCCAGTGTTATCAAAACAGTTTCCTGTACAAATCCAAAGTAACACTGCAGTAAGTAATACATAAAGACAAAAATTTTTAAAAAATAGTCACAAGAAAGGAAATTCACACTGCACATTAGGAAGCTGAATTTTTAACTGCAATGACAGCTGTTAAGTAGCAGAACACCTAAAGTGTGGAATTTCCACCCTTGGAGATATTTAAATCTTGACTGAAAAAGTTTTGAACACTCTTATTCAAGGTTTTAAACTATCCTTCCTTCAAGTGGGAGCTTGATTGTAAACAATCACTGGATGATCCTTCCAATCTTTTTCTTTTTTTCCTGTGATTCTGTGATGTCTCTCCAAACATAAAACTTGAAATTACAAGCTTTTAAAATGTAGTAGATTCATGTCCAGAAGTCAGTCTTTCTTTTCCTTGTCTGAAAAATGTTTGTGTCATGCTGGATTAAGTTCAAAGTTAGCAGTTTTCTCCCTCTAAGTATGTAAATGAATTGGCACCAATCAAGTCAATTGGTGAGATTTATCAAAATAGACCTCAAGTGTATGTGGCAGACTGTGTGTCATGGATAATTGTACTGGATCTGGCTGAGATGGAGCTCATTTTCCCACAGCAGCCCTTACTGTGCTGTGCTTTGTATTGGTAGGAAAGGTGTGGGTAATGCCACAGTGCCTTGGCTACTGCTGAGCAGCACTGGAACAGCATCAGTGCTGCCTCCCCAGCGTTCTGCACCCTACCAGTAGGATGGAGGTGGGCAGAATCCTGGGAGTGGACACAACTAGTACAACTGACCCAAACTGACAAAAGGGATATCCCATAGAATATGACGTCAGGTCAGACATAAAAGCTAATAAAAGGAGGAGGAAGGGGAGTGCATTTCTAATTAACAATGTTCGCCTTCCTGAGTAACCATTAGGAATGTTGAAGCTCTGCTTCCTAGGAAGTGGCCAGGCATTGCTTGCTGATAATATAAGAAAATCTCTTTTTTTTTTTTTTTTCATTTTGCTTGTACACACATACTAAATTCCTTTTTCCTTAGAAAACTGCCAATGAGTTGTTTTCCATCTTTCTCTCCCACCCAACTGAGAAGGGGGAGGGATAGAGTGGCTTGGTGGACATCTGGCGTTCAGACAAGGGCAATCCCCTACAATAATCTCTCTCTACTGCTCAGCATAATCAATCTGTAAACATACACACAGAGAGTTGTCTCCTGATAATGGTATGAATTAGGAGATCTTAATTCCTGTCTCTATAGTAAGTTAAACTGTACTCATCAGATGAAATTTTGAATTTGATTCAAACTACAGAAGTTTTATCACAAATTGCTTCACAGATATATGCTCCAAATCCTTCCTGTTTTCAATCACAATAATACTATAACCCCTAACATTTTCTCACAAAATGTAGCTTGATATTTAATCTATGTGCTTCACTGTCTCCAATGCAGTTAATTCCTTCCTAGTGTCTGACCCAAATAACCCAGAAAAGAGGCCAGCTTAACGCCTGTTTTGATGCAATTTATGCTTTAACCTTGGTCTTAACATCTATTGCTTTCTCTCTCTTACGCCCCAAACTGTATTCAAGCTGTGTCCATAAACCAAAAACTGATTAAAGTGACTCTTTGCTCATTACCTAAATCTCAGTTTTCTAGTCCTTTAATTAAGTGCTAGGCAGCTGTGGCTGTTAAATGCACACATTACTTTGGAGGATTACACATTTTACTAATGACTACAAGATTACTATTTAGCAATGTATTAATAAGTAATTATGAACATAAATAATTGTGTTAAATTGATATTTGAAAATTATTTTGAATGAAGAGAAATTGACTAGATTGTCCAGAGACTAGACAAAAGTGAATGCATAAAATTTCAATTTAAAAAACAACAAACCAAAACATCAAAATTTTTCTATATTGAGAAGTCTCTTTGAATTTAATGCAAAATTTCCGTTGAGGGTGCAGAATATTCTGAATACATATATTGTTTAAAAAGCATTTAAATTAATTGAAACGAAAATTTTCCCCTGAAAAAAATTTTATTATTTCAACCATCTAGAACCTGTTTTTCTAGTCATATATTATTACTTTTACTCCCTTTAAGCATTGGCAGAATACTTAACAAATAGGACTTTCCCTCCTGGTAGTGCTATGGCAAAAAGTTATTTTTTCATGGCAGTGGTTAAATGTTTAGAAAACACACAGCAGAACTCTTTACCCATCTAATGAAATTAAACACTTGACTACACAATCAGAGTATAAATTTGAATATTATTCTTTGATTAGGAACACATTGAGCAACCATGACCCAAATGACTTACCAAGCCATTTATTTTGAAAGGAGAAAGTGCTGACTTTGACTGGGATGGAGCTCACTTTCATTTAACAGTCTGCAGGAGACTAGAGGAGAAACCTCTCCCCTAGCTCAAAATAATCGGTTTGGAAGTGGTGGGGAACAGGGCAAGCTCAGCCATAGGTGGGACTACTCTCTGCTCCCCCCAGCACTCTGGTGCTGAAATCAGCGTAAGCTTGTGCTACAAGATGCTCTCCACTACCTTGGATTTAAAAGCTACTGAGACCACACTAGGGTGGTGGTTACTTTTCTCTCTCCTTCTTCTTTCTCTTTCTCCTTCTCTTTCTTCTCTTAATACACTATGAGCTGGACAAAGAAAAATTCCAATCAATGGCTGGTTAAATCCCTTGTTGTGTCTGGACAAGTTAAAGTTTGCTAAGTTAAACTTTGCCAAGTGACTTATTCCATTGGAATGCTCCAAAGTTTGCAAGTAAAAGTCTGGTTTTTTTTTAACCACCTGACAATTTTGTTGTTTCTCCTATGTACTGCCCAGGGTAGATACAGCTATCTTCCCCTGAACCCACCAAGCAGACTGGGGCATTACACAGCCCATATAGTGCTGTGTTTTATATTTATAACCAAAACTGTTTTGATAACAATGTTTCAACTTTTACAGAGCAGTGCTTATGCAGCACCAAGCATAATGTTCTCTGTTTCCTAGTCTGGCCAGTCAATGAGTAGCCAGGGGTTGCCCAAGAGTTGGGAAGAGACACAGCTGGGAGAGCTGACTCAACGTGACCAAAGCGATATCATGCAATGGATCCCCACGCTCAGCAGTAAATCTGTGGGAATGTGTCCAAGGTAGCCATTGCTCATATACTGGCTGGGCACTGATCTCCTAGTGAAAAGAGATTTTTCTTGCATCACTTGATGAATTGTTTCCTTCTTTTCTTCCCTTCAATTGTCAAACTCTCTTACCCCTGAATTTTCTCACTTTTGCCGTTCTGATTCTCTCCCTGATCCTGATGGGGGAACGGTGAGCGAGCAACTGGATAGAGGTTTATTTGCCAATCACAGAAAACAAAAGATTGGTCATTAACCAGCTATGCAATTTTTTATTTAAAATAATCCATAGAAATTGACTTGGTTTAATTAAATTACATAGCTGAGTTACCAAGGGGGGATAAAATAATTAATTAACAATATAATAAGATTTGGCTACACTACATACAGAATATTGCAGGCAAGCTTTGGATAAACCACATCTCTTTGGTAAGGAAAACCTTTCCATGAGAAAAACTTTGTTAGTGTTCAGTTCAGATCAGACTTTACTGTCTTTACTGATAGTACTGATATCTGATAGTACTGATAGCACAAAATAAATTTTCTTTGATAGGACCAGCTATTAGAACACAGATAAGTAACTGAGCATCATGATGTTTGTTAACTTGACCAACTTCTTTTGTAAAGTGTTGGAAACAAGTAAGTCTTTGTAGTGTCATACTCACCATAACTAGCAAGAGGAGATACACAAACCTTTACTAAATGTATCCATTTTCATTTCCTCATTGGTTGCTTCTAATGACTGTCTGTAGTCTTAAGGTCTTTAGGCTAAAGTTAGAGAAAGTCATAAAGAACCACTTACAATGTATTTTCTTTGGTATTGTTTAATTTTGGGGGTATTTTTTTGGGGAATTTTTAAATTTTATTGTTATAGGAATTTTTTTTAAGATAGATAACTTTATATGATACTAAGCCAAATTCCACAGAGATTAAAAATCACTTTTAACATTGACAAAGGCATCTAGATGTTATAGTTTGATAAAAAAATTGCTTATGCCATTTGTTTTTTATTGTTATTTGTTGATGGATCTTGAAGCCTGACAGCATTATGCTTGTTTTATAACTTCTATCTTTTTGCTAGACAGATTTTCTTCATAATGTTCAAAGACAGTCAATTTTGGATGACGCAGGGATCTGAGATAGAACTATATTGAAATAAAAGGAAATATAGAACCAAATTAATCTTTCATTTTAAGAAAAACAGGCAATGAATAAAGCACTTTAAATAGCCACTTTTTTTTCATTTTTATGCATTGGTGTGAAATATTTTTCAGAAGATGGAATTTTTTTAGATTTTGGTCTGCATATATATGCTGTTCTTTATACAAGAGTGTGTAGTTTGAGATGCTGTCATATGACTGATATATTTCTGAAAACTTCAACTCTGAGGCAGGAAATATCCAACATCCTTCATTGCAGGAAAACACAGATGGATTAAACAAACTATTTCTTTTACATAAAACTAAATATCATCTATCAAGTATGCTTTTGCCATGAACAAATCTGACATGAACAAACCTGCTGCCTGTGGTGACATTCATAATAGAAATGTTTGTCTTTGGAACAACTTGCCTTCCACTCCAGTGCTGTAAAGTTGAATGTGATAAAAGATTAACAGGCAACAGAGAAAGTATAGGTTGGATGGTCTACTTCAGATAAATATGAGACTTATAAAAATAAAGGCCACCTGAGATGAGTGCAGAAAGGTTGTTGTTTGGGGGTTTTTTTGTGACCACATGGAGAATACAAGTAGGTGAAGACATTTCAAATGTTTTTCCAAAAGTGAACAATTTGGAAAAGAGAAAGAAAATAAAGAAAGGAAATCTCAAAAATATGGAATTCAGAAACTAGGTTTTGGTTTTTATCACAATAGCTAAAAAAAAGAGAAAATGAAAATGTACAAATATTTTCTTACATGGTGCTTGAAATGATGAAAAATACTGTCTATGTTGGAGCTGATGTGATAAAATCACGCATAATTTTGAAGAAAAAAAAGTCAAAACAGATAGAAATAATTTTTGGAAATTAATTTTGTTTCTGGGACAAATGCATAATATGCTTGACATAAGATGTTATATCTTATATCTTATACCTTATATCTTATATCTTATATATCTTATGCTTGACGTAAGATCAAGTTCAGAATTCATGCTGCACTAGAAAATATACCCAGATTTCAGAAAATTATTTCCCTTCTCTTGTCTTGGGTGGTCCTCTGTGTAAATAAGTCAAGTAAATGGGGGAATATGGGACTATGGTGAGACAGTTTTGATTACTCAAGTAGCAGAAAAAAAACAACTGAACTAAGAGAAACAAATGTGTCTGGAATAATTTCTATGAAACTTGACAATGACAGTGTACTCCAAGGAGGATTTTTTAAGTCATTGTCTCACACTGTGCAAGAAGCATTAACTCCATTAAAAATTATTTTGTAATTGTTGAACAGCTTATGCATTTGTATATCATCATGAGTAACTGTTAAATAATAGACATGCCACCTTATTATGTAAAAAGAAGAGTTTCTAAGCAGAGAGCAAGGCACCTTTAATTTGCATATAACTAGAAAGCAAAACTCAAGTGAAAAATAGAAAACTTCAGAGCAGTTGTCATCATTGACCATGAGGAACTTAATTTAAGACTAGTAAAGAATGGAAGGGTTCACTGACTTCAGTCTTAAAGCAGTTCTGGATTCTTATATATTCGAGGATCAGTGGACAATGGTACAGAAGCTTAAAAAGCCTTGTCAGGATCATAATTTTTAAAAATTTACTCCCATTTTAAGACCTCTTGCAGTTTATCTATTTGTATGAATGATATTTAACTGCTCTATTTTCCAGAAAGTAAATGTGTGGCAATTTAGAGTATTTTTTTCTGACACTTTATATTTTTGTATGTATGATATTTTACTACCCTGTTTTTCAGGAAGTAAAAGTGTGGCAGTTTGGAATATTTTGTTCTAAGTTTCCCAAGAAGCCACCACAGCTCCTAAGACGACGCACAAAATAATGTACAAAAAAAAATTCTGGCTCTTCTTGAAATTAATTGAGACTTCAGTTATTGACTATTAGATTTCTGGGGGCTTGTAGATGACTGAAGGAAGGTTTGATTTGATTTGATCCTCTCTGATATGAGAACCTCATATCAGAGAACCTAAAGTAACATGTCAGTTACTTTAGTTAAAGAAGCATTCCAGAATCAAGACTTCAATGAGCTGCAGTAAAATGTTATGTCAAATCAACAATGGGCACAAAATTGTAATGATTCTAAATCCTGTAAGTACATTAAAGTATATGTGTCTACATTTGCTGTTGCTCAAAAAACAAGGAAAACCCTCAAAATTATCAATTAAAGTTTAAGGGACATTATTTTTATATTTTAGGAGGAGTTGTACTTTTTTAAAACTACAAATTAGTGCATTCTCAGATTTTCTCAGGATAGCTGGTTCCAAACTTTCCCCTCATATGTACCTTTCATACAGTATGGGGACATAAGCATTTACAAGTACAAATTTATGAATACATAACTTGAGGAACCATATTCTCAAAAAAGTTTCAAATTTAAAAAGGAAATTTTAAGCTTGGAAAGCTATCAGTATGAAATGGGGTTTTTGTTATGCACATGATACCTCAATGAGATACTTAATTTATTTATTGGTTAAGTAATTATTTATTCTTTATTTATCTAGAAAGCATTGAAAGTGTCATGAAGACTTTTCTTTGCTTTTAATCAGACCAGAGGAAACTCCAAATGAAACAAGCCAAACAAAAATACACTGAGTCAGCTAGCGCTTATAAAAAGAAAATAAGAACAATAAAATAAAAAGTTTAAGATTTACTAGGGATAAGAATAGTCTTTCTGCCAAAAGGAGGGATAGCTGTTAGGAAGAAAATAAGTAAAAAAGCAAGTTAAAAAGTGACAAAAATTTTAAATTATGTATTGGTAAAATACTGAAATTCAAGAAACAAAATGCATGAAAACTTCTACTAATCCTTCTGGTTTCAGAAGGTAAAATGCATAATCCCTGCTTCTCTTGGAGTCATTAGAAGAAGCTGAAAAATTTACCCTTTGAAAAAATGTAGAGCTCCTGTTACATGGGGGATTTTATTCTTATGAAACATTTAAGAGACATGCTAGATTTAGCAAAACCTGGCCACTTTGGTATGTACCACAAGGAGTCTGAATATGTCAGGTTTAGAAGCTGCCCCTGTTAAATAAAGCCCCCTATTGCAGCAGAATCCTAGCAGACATTATATTGCTGGCAATGCTGAACAGAAGCAACAACGATTTAGACAGGAAACTACAAAATATCAAGCTAAATGGACTCTTCTTCAGAATGAAGAAACAGATGTTTAAAAACCTAAAAGTTCTTGACCACCTTTCAATGTTCAATGTGTTTGTGATGAGATCTGAGCATGTGGCTCAGTCATGGTTATCCCATGACTGACAGACACAAACAGTTACAGGTGTCTATTAGAGCTCTTCCTCTTGAATAAATATCACACATCTTTCCTACAGGGAAATGTAAAAGGGAAACTCCAAATGAACTGAAAGTTTGTAACTGGAATCTGGAATTTGAAATATGTCAAATGTATTGTATCAGTCTCAGAATCATAGAATTATAAAATATCCTGAGTTGGAAGAGGATCTTTAAGTCCAACTCTGGCTTTGCTCAGGACACCCCAAGAATCACACCCCTTGCCTGGGAGCATTGTCCAAATGCTTTTGAATTCTGCCAGGCTTGATGGGTGTGACCACTTCCCTGGGGAGCCTGTTCCAGTGCCCAGCCCCCTCTGGATGAAGAACCCTTTCCTGATTTCCAACCTAAACCTCCCCTGACACAGCTTCAGGCCACTTCCTAAAGTCCTGTCGCTGGTCTTAACAGCAAAGAGATTAGTACCTGCCCCTCTCCTTCCCCTCATGAGGAAGCTGTAGACTGCAATGAGGTCTCCTCTCAGTCTCTACTCCAGGCTTGCCATCCACCAGGACCCCCAAGTCCCTTTCTGCAGAGCTCTTCTCCAGCCTCTCATTCCCCAGCCGGTCCCTATATCCAGGGTTGCCCCATCTTTGACACTATCTCCTTTGAGGATGACTGATTATCCAGTGAAGAACAGAATTTTAGCAGAGAGTTCACCACTCCTGTTTCCAGATGTTAGAATATATTTTTTTCTTTTCTTAGAATTATGATGTTGATACTAGTGTGAGGCTGGTATTTCAGAAACTCCTCTGATTGTTAAAAATCATTCAATAATAGCATTAAGTTCAGGAGTCTGGATGGCTCTCACATATCTGACCTGGCTGACTTCCAGCTGTATTGCTCTCCCAACGTTCCTCTCTGCTTTCCCCAAATCTTTAATAACTTAAGCTATCGATGATTCCAGTTAGCATTGTAATGAAAGAAACAAGATTTTAAAATAGCTACAAGGAATTCTCAATTGCTTGAAAACTTGAAAACCTGAAAACCAATATTGACTGTAGAAGAGATTTGTAACATTTTTAAACAATTTCAAGAATTGTTTAACAAAGTAGTTCCATAGGAAAAAAAAAAGGGAATTTTGGTTTCTTTTTAAATTCTCTTATATTATAAACAAGTCATGTCCACGTTTCTGAAAATACATTGCATTTTGTAATGTCACAAAGGGAATAAGTTACATCTTTCATGCTATTCAAATAATAAGAGTACAACAACAGGTTACCTTAAGTTCTGTACTTGTAACTGTGTGGGAGAAATTGAGTATTCAGTGTTCTAATTTTTTCATTGAATGAGTCTTATTCCGAGCCACTTATAATGGTCATAAAGCCTATTTTAAAACCATAGTTTGTGTCTGTTGTATGTGTTGGTTTTAGACAAATTACACCTTTGATTATTCACTTAAAAATGCAACTTTTAAACTTATATAAATCTTCGTAAGTGTTTTGCATTAAGAATTTTTCCAGAGTATGTTTAAGCTTATAGATATGTTACTTGCAGTATACAGAAGAACTGAAACAGAATAAAACCTTGAAAAATATTTGCTCTCCCTGCTTCAAAGTTTAATGCTGTTGGTGCTGGCCCACCACTTTAAATGGTGTGCTTCAGAAACAAACTAGCAAATAAGCCAATGAAAAAAGAGGTAAATATTGGTATTTTCAAATTTTCTTCTACTGTTTTTCCAGGTAGACAGATGTTTCCAATTAGTTGAAATATCTGCTTCAACAATATTGTTGCTTCAACTACATTAGGGTAAGAGCTTCCATAAATTAACTGGATAGAGAAATTGTAAGTCTTCTAGAATTTTCTTTGTCAGCAGACTAGCTGAAATGAAAAAAAAAATGTTTGCAGTAGTAGCATGGTTGAATTGAAAGCTTTCACAGAGAGATAAAAATAGAACAAAATTAATTCCTAAACAGTTGATCCATCAAAACAATAGAATATCACCAGGATTGTTCAGTTGGTAAACTTCATCTGCAAAGGTATTTAAAAAAAAAATTAAGGGAACAGGGTTGAAATAATTTGTGATCTGGAAGTCTGTTCAGGCCCAACCAAAATCCTTTTAAATCAGTTTTACTTTTTAGGGTGGGTTTTGAATCAGTTCTCTGGGTGGATACAGATAACAATAATGAGATACATGATGTATACTGCATGACATGTTGGAAAAATTGAGAAAATGAAATTTTAGAAAGATCTGTTGCTCATATATAACCCATGAATTAATTTCTGCGTTTCTTAATTTTTATTGTATTTCAGATTAGGCAATATTCCTGGAATAGTATTTAAAAGCTTTTATACTTGTCAGGGACTAAAGTTGATCTTAGTGTGGGATATTTTCAAACAGGTACAAAAACAGAAGGGAAGACATCAAAAATGGCAATTCTGCTTCTGAGATTGTATATGAAAATTAGTCCAATTAGTCCAAAGGGCAACATTGGCACCAAGTAGAATAAATTTAATTATCTCAAAGCCCATGCCTTTAAAGAATTAATAACTTCTCTTTTCCCATAAACTGTAGTTTGTACATATATGGATCTTAGAAGTTTCCATTTCCATCCTGACATACCTATTTCCACAAAGTAGGTCACCATTTATGGAGAAAGTCACTAAGCAGACTTTATTCTCAGAAAAAGTTTACTATTTGAGTGCAGTGAAGTCTTTAAAAATGAATAAACCACAGAAACATGTGCAATCTTTGGTCACTAGAGCTACCTTTATGTCCCCAGAAGCCCTCTACAACAATTTCTATTGAGTATAGTGACACTTCAGATTAATTGCCAGATTCTCCCCTGCTGAATTTAGCCAACAAGCCAGTCATGACTCAAGCAGATGTTTCTGCATTTTAGGCAAACTGCAGCAGGTTTGTATTCCCATTGCTCCCTTACCTCCATCACCTGTGACAAAAGCTTTTACCAGAGACATCACAGGAATTTTACTCACCAGAAACAAGATGCTGGCCCACAAGCAGTGCTGCAGTGTAGCCTAAGTTTCCATCAACCAGCACACAGGAAGAGAATATTAAAAAAAAATATGGATTAGCTTTATCTGTTTATCTGTTTTGACAATTACTGTATTTACATGACAAAGGGAGACAGCAGGTTCCTTGAGAAAGTCCCTAGGAAAAATGTTTTTGAGCTCATTTCATTAATGATTTTCATAAATCCAGTGAGGGTAAAAAGTAGCTGTCTGAAATAAATTGTTTTTCTGTGTCCTGAAAAAAGCTAAGCAGAGACAGAGTGGACAGTCTCAGGTGTCAGAACAGCAGTAAAACAAAACATTATAAGGACCAAAGCAGTACAGCAAGCCTTCCCCTGGATTATTTTATGGTCCTAAGATATCCGGAGGAAGACTCCTGTGGGGAAAGGATCAGACAGCTTTCTTGTAGCTGCTGCAGCTCACAGCACCATACCCCAGCTTGAGAGTCAGTGCTGCCAGGAGCAGGGCCCTGTGCCTGTGGCTGAGTCTGTGTGCACAACCTCTGCCGTCCTTTCATCTCCCTTCTGAGCCTTCCTACTCTCCCAACTCCCACACATACTTCTGTGGTGTCCTTTTATCCATCAGTTCCTGCTTTTCTTAGAGAGACAGAGAAAATATGACTGACAGTCTGCTTTTACTACATCTCAGTTACTATTTTAATTTTCTTAATCATCTGAATTAAGTTGGATTAAAAAGAACTGTGGAGTTCTGTAGAGTATGAATAGACTGAGAAGAACTGTATGGGAATAGCACATTTCTTCCTGAATATGTCACTTTTTCAGTGTAATTTCATTTCCAATTCAACATAATTTTTCTTCCTTCTTTGTTCCCTCCCTGGGCCAAAAAAAATTCCACCATTTTTGCAGGAAGTCTTAGAACAATCTCCTTTTTGGAGAATATTTGTCCATGTGCAGGGTGTGTGGGGGTTTTGTGTAGTTCTAATTTATGTCCTTTCTTGTGGAATATGTGATGCTAATCCATGCTTCTGAATTGGTTTTTTGTTTGTTTGTTTGTTTTGTTGTTGTTTTTGTTTTTGTTTTTGTTTTTTTGTTAATATTGAGACCATTTCTTAGTCCCAACTCATTCATATGATTTCTTCTCCACTTTCAGACCCCATTTTAGAAAGCATGCAGTTTTCAAAATTCCTTAATTCCTTGTCACATTCCTTCTTTCTGTATGACAGAAAACACAAGGCTTTATCTTTTCAGCTGGGTGTCTACAGCATCTCTGCTGCCTCTGGATCAATGCCTTGTGGCCTCTTGGTCATTGGAATAACACACACTTACTTCCTGTCCTTCTTGTCTGGAACAAACAACATAGATGTGATATGAGAATGCAGAGACTGGCACCATTTACCCTTTTCTGGCTGGAGGACACATGACTGAGTGTTTTGTGGGAAGGCATAAATGAGCTGCATCTCTGAAGTTTGCAGTGTATTCCAAAGCTCTATGAAGGAAATCTCTTTTTTTTGCTACGCCCATGGCCATGATAGCCCTAGGTGTTTTGAGAAATACTAGACTTCTTAAAATTCAACTTTCAAATTTAAAAAGTCTCCTTCGTTATAAATTGTGATATCATTTAAAGTTGCAGTACAAAAATAGCAACAATTTAACAAAAAAGTTAATGCAGAAATGTTTGTCAACAAACTGCTTCAAAGTATAGAAAAATGGGGTTATCAAAGAAAATGTCATGGTGACTAAAAATTTATTTATATTTGAACAATTTCTTTTTTTTAGCCAGAGAGAAAAACCTGGGCTACTGAGGATGAAATCTTTCCAGAAACTGTAAACAAATAAAATCAGGCTAAGAAAAGCATCTGACACAGAAAGTAAGAGGTTAAATGTTAAACGATGTAATTTATCACCTACTGAAAATAGGATCTCTTAATAGGACCATCATAAAACTTTGATTAAAGATAGTTGAATCACTCCTTTTGAAAGAGTATTGTTTTTGTTTTTTTTTTTTCTGTAAGCATTAAAAGCAGAAGTATTGCACACAATAAAATATTTAAGAAGAAAAAATACCTATTGTTTCTTCAGTCCAGATGATTCCATTTAAACATTCCTTCATGCAGTCTTTGAGAGCTCTGCTACTGCCATGGGTGATGACAAGACCTTTGTAACCAGTACTTAAATTATAATTTTTCTTTTTTGCACTTTTTTATCAAGTCAAATTTTTCTTTTTTTTTTTTTTT